>JALLPC010000407.1:0-13536 GCA_036940045.1 Stephanocyclus meneghinianus | reverse complement strand
CAAGAGGAAAATCGTTTCGCACCCCACCTCCTGCGGTCGGAGTATTAAAAAAAGAGTCAATAGTTTTATATCGTATGGTACCATACTGGCAACTATCACTTTTCCTCGCCTGTACGGTATTGTATAGTACCATACACTTCCTTTGGTGCGGGGTATTTTTATCATTTCCCCCCGGCCTCATCGTGACCCATTATTCCGCTTGCCCTGCGCCATTTAAAACGGGACTCCAGCTTTCTTGGACTCTTCTTTCTTGTGTTCGCTGGATTACACAATGAACATTGACCGATGAACTATGAAATCTCGAGCTGCGCCCCAAGGCAGCAACCCATGTTGTCTCCTAATTCCGGGCATTGAGCTCTCGAATAGATCGACGAAGCCTATTGAAAACACCGCATGACAAGTCGGTACGATAGTAATAATTATCTAGTTATAATCCACAACGACATTCTCCAACAGGCACAATGGAAGGAGCTTCGCTGGAACTGCAGCAACTCCTCACCACCCCACCGCCGGCCCACGCCGCTGGAACCCTCGCCAACAATCCCCATGCGATTTTACACGCGTCACTCGAGTACCTTCGCAGCAGTGGTGACGAGCGCTATTTGTTCCTGCGTTGCACGTTGGAGGTGTTGCACGGCCATGGCTTCTTTGGAGGCGCAAATAGTTCGGTGACGACATTATTGACTCCCGACGAAGAGCAGCTTCTCTTCCACTGCGTGACGGGATTACGGCAAGTCATTCTCTTTCGATGGGACGAATACGGTACGCTGAGAGACGTCGTAAGGGATTTGATGTTCATGCTCGGTCTGGGCATCGGAGGAATCCTTCCGCGAACGGTGGCCATGGCTTGTTTGAGTTGCGCGGCTAGTTTCTACAAGCGAGGATGGACCGGCGGGGCTCCTGTTGTCAATGGGGATGAACAGCAGGATTATTTCAATAGACTCATTTCCGAAATGCTGCCAAATCTCAAACGATTTCACGCAGGAGAAGAGGGAAGGTGTGAATTGTTTCAGTATCTAAATGCCGTTATGACTGCCCCATTCAGTGACTACTCCAGTCAACAAATGCACGCATCGGCCATGAGCGCATCTTTTCTCTCCTTGCTAGTAGGAGAATTCAGCGGTGGAAACTCATCCTCTCAGTACAATTTGCCGCTGGAATTTCATAGGACTTGTCATCAGGTATTTGAGAATGGCGTGGCGGGGAGTAAGAGTGGCTTGGATTCCACGTTGGAATTGAGCATGACGAGCTTGTCGGCTTTAGTGGGGTACATTCTTAATACTGCTGCCAACATCACCACACCCATGCCGGCGCTCTCAGATGAATCTTTTTTAGAAATGGGATCGGCGATTATAGCAGTCACATTTGACGTCATTTCGTGGGAATTTGGTGCAGGACGGAGTAAATGGGAGTTTGGAAGCAGCACCAAAGAGGTAGCGGTGTTGTTACGTCCTCCGAAGCGGTGGAGGCAAGTGTTGATCAACCCTGACTTTTTGGGCGCAATGTTCAAAGTTTATTCCGTGATTCGAGTGGATTCCGGAACAGAGAGGATATGCAATCGTGTCTTGGCTGAAAAGAGGGGGAGGATGGCACACCAACTGCGCCAACTTTTGCTGCAGCTTTCTTCGATTGCCCTGGGCCCCATCTTTGAGGATGAAAATGAGCATGGGGCGTATGCGAGCTTTTTATTGGATGGGTGCTTGACTGTTTTGGAGTCAATCGTTGCGCAGCAGCATCAACAGCAACTGACCGAAGCGCTCATGGAAGAACTCATTAGTTCCGAAATTGTAGATCTTTCCTCAATACTCTCTAGGATCACCACCAATNGACGTGTGCTCTTCCGATCTCTAAGTCGACTGCCCACCTTTCAGCGCTTCTTGTCATTCCTCTGTACCTTCGGGAGATGGCTCCTAGAATCGAGTCTAACAGAATGTACCAACGCCATGGGAGACATCGAATCAATGGAGGGCGTCGATTGGAAAAATGATGCCATTGTCCAAATATTGCAATGCAGTGATGCCATGGCAGATGATTACTGGCTAGTTAGCAGCGGGACACGTCGTGCGGAAAGTATGAATGTTTTGCAGGCTCTTGCGACATTGTTGGCACCTCTTTATGGAAGTTATTGCATGTGTAGAGTTAAAATGTTAAGTATGGAGGAGTATTATTTGGCTCGACAGGGGGCGGATTTGGACGATATTCGGGAGGGTGAGCGTTTTTCGTGTGTGTAGTGTTTGGGTTCTATTGGGGTTTCTTTTAAAGAGTTTCATGTCTCATTTTCTTTTCTTCCTCATAACTTTACCTTTGCTGCGTCCCCCTTATCTGTTGATTGATTACATGGCATTAATGATCAATCATAATTAAATTGCAATGCCTACTTAAAAACAGAGATCTCTGCCCTAGGGATGCAGGAGGAAATGTCCTCCGCTGCATCATTGGGTAGGTTAAATGTCCTAACTTCTCTCATTACACTGTCCGGAATGTTTCAGGAGTGCCTTCCAAAACTGATGGCACTGTTTACGGGACCTCGAATTGAGAACGAAATGACACCTGACGTGGCAGCTTTATTAGAGGAGGCCAGGATGCTGATAGTCTGCGCTTGTCACTTGCTTACTGATGATTGTCCAGGCGAAACTCCCGCCATCCCAGATGCAATAAGCAAAGCATGCATATCTAACGATGGATCGGACAATGAACAATCTATAATGGCAATCTCGAGCTTGGTCGATTTGCTAATGAAAGTAGCCGAAGCACAGACTACACGCGTGTCAATGCACCCAGAAGAATCTGCTTGCTCGCCATTACTCTCTAAGACATTGCTTTGGTTCTTTAGAAGATGGGCGGCTGCTTACGTTTTCCCAACGTCGGACGATTACAAACAAAGTGGAGGAATATATGGCAAATGGTCAACTCAAGAGCAGGCTCAGCCTGTGATATCGTTTTGTACAACACTGTGCCTTTTGAACTTTTGTCATTGGCCCCTTGGTGAGCTTGATTAGTGCCCCATTTCTATTATCACATTTTTAAGCCCTGTTCTTATGATTGTCGACTCTCTGTCTCTTCAATGTATCAGAAAAGGAGGTACAAGACGAATGCAACGCACTCTTATTGGCAATTGCGAAAAGAGGGCCTTCCGTTCGAGAATTATTGGTCAACGCTCCATCTTTTGAGCAAATTGCAGCTCTTCATGCAATTTGTGCATCACTAAGACCGAACTCATCCCCAAGCTTGTCAGACATTGAAACATTTGGGGGGAGTATCACCCCAGCATTGGTCAGAGGGTATCAGCGACTGCCATGTCTCGATAGGTCAAGAGTTTTGACAAGTGTACTTGTCGGTTGCAGCGACATGAAAAATGCGAAAGCGTCAAATATACTGGATGGATGTTTGGCTGCAGTGGAAAAGTCTTTCAAGCTTCTCGTGCAGGCATTAGAGTAAGACATGTATCCATCTTCATCCTTAACGAACCTGTCAGCACAAATCACTACTTTTTCTTTTTTATTCTAATAGGTCGAAACAAGTCTATTCAACGAACATCAATGCACACGAGTCTGCGTGCCTTGTCATATCTCTCTACGACGGGATCGCTTTGGCATCAGAAATGTCCGCGCCTGAGAGAATTCCACACTTTATCACTCCATCCCTGCCTCACTTATCCGGTCTCATGAAGTTTGATTCGTTTGCAGACGACCTTTCTATTTGCGGCGCGCTTCTTTCATTCTTTCGAGACTACGCCGAGCAGTGCATTGGCATCTTAAATCATGAACAGTGCAGCGTTCTCTTTACTTCAGCAGCATCACTCCTGAAAAGTTATTCAGAACACCACTGTACGAATAGAGTCATTCGTAGAAACGCAGAGGATACGGTATTCGAAGAAGAGCAAAAGTACTATGATGTGCTTTGTGCAATTCAACTGCTGATACATCTAGGCACAAAGGACTTCGTCGACGTGTTTAATGCAGAGTCTCCATCTACACAGGGATTGGGATCTGGGACCATTTCAGATATTATCTTTTTTGGGCTTCAACAAATTCTTCCCTTGGTATCTCAAGGACTGCTCCAATTTCCAACTTTGTGTTCACACTATTTTTCACTCGTTGGATCTGCAATTGAAGACTACCCCGAAAAAATATGCTTCTTGTCATTGGATCTTTTCAAGTCACTGGTCGATTCTCTAATTTTTGGCATGGGCAATTCTGACTCACTCGTTTGCCGAGAGGCTGCGCGTGCAATAGGAAACCTTGCGGTCAACACTGATTATTGCAACGAGATATTGATGCATGGCGCGATCCTTCCTCATTTAATAGATTGCTTTCGGGGAAAAAATGTTGAATGCCAGAGAATGGCTGCGTTTGCAATTAGCAAGTTGTCATCTAATATCAAGTCGCACGACCAGCTGCTGAAACATGATATACTAAGTCTGGTAAAAAAAGAGTGCTTCGCCTCTTCGGATCAGAAACTTTTTTCAGACCACCAAACTGTTCGGTTCTGCCATTTGATCATATCTAATCTGACTGGCGACAAGGGAAATTTTCAGAACATGGAGGAAATTGTCAATGTCTAGTCCCTGTGAAAACAAATAATTTACGAAGTAAATGTCACACGATTTGCATCTTATCTGCCATCTAGTCTATTACTGCAGGCAGATTCACTGCTCCTCACTTGCGGCTCGACATGCGAGATTCTGTCATGCATTTCGTAATATTATTAGTTGCACATGCCTCTTCATGAATTGAAGGTCCTTACGAGGAATACGCATGATCCATGCAAACAACTTTCGAAGCAAAAGTCGCAACCTTCCGTTGTTCTTTTTTATCATGTAATCACGTGCTTCTTTCGCCACTGTCCAATCTCTGGGGAACCGATGAAGTGCTTAGTCTTAAAGTAAGGATCGTATTCAAACAAAACACCTTGCAACGCAGCGGAAGATTGCACCCATCAGTCGATCGATAAATGAGGTAGTGTCTCGCCTAATCTCTGGGACCGTCACATGTCTAGAACTACGAGACAGTATTCCTTCAATGAAGCATGAGTGGCTCACAAGCTCATTCAGTCGCAACACACGCGAGGCTGACCAAAATATAGTGCCAAAGACCGATTGGATCATAGGTGGGTCGGAATATGTGGATAAAGTCAAGCGCTGATAGTAAATTTTGTTCGAAAAATATCAATTGTACTCCACGTAAAGGCAAAAGTAAATAGCTACCTTCAAGGGGATTGTCCTCATAGCCACGTACTGTAATGAATATTTATACTTATGTTAAATTCCTCTTAATCAAATGCACAGATTACTTGATCTGCCAGTTCTCCAGGAGACATGCACCTACTTCTATCATTCCTGAGAGAATCATCGTCTGACGCCACGGTAAATATGTCATCTTTTTTTGTTGATGCAAGCATTCGTCCATCTATCGTTTCGAACCCAGTGGATACAAATAACACCTCGTCTCTCACGTTGTTGATTTCCCGGTCCTCTTGTACCTTGTTTTCCTTTTCCTTCTCACCGCCCGTCCACTTTGCACTCATTCTCGTAGCCTGTTTGCGATCCTTTTCTCCATACCTTCGGAGGCGCCGCTTTTTGGTCTTCTTACTCGATTTTCCCCCATCCGAGTGCGAATCGGAGTCTGCAACCACTGTGTCAATGTCGATTTCTCTGTCTTGAAGTGACGGCTTGTGCCATATTGAATTATGTGTGGACATTCCACAACTGTAATTATCATCTATTATTTCGTTCACAACTTCATGAGCAATCTCTTTGGCAAAGTCTGTGGGACTAATGCACGCAAAACTTTGATCGTTCAAACCTCGGTGATCGACGAGTGAACAATCACTGTAGCTTGCACTTTCACTTTCTATAAACAACACACCATCACCTAACTTTGAACGTTTCCTTGCACCAACAAACGACAAACTATTGTTTGCTGCGAACGACGGCGGATTGTTCACTTGATTAAGGTTTGCAACGACCTGCCTACTGCTTGATTTATTCCTCAAAGACCTCTCCTCCGCAAGATTTTTGTCATTTTGTTTCAGGGTCTTGCCATAATATGCACTTCCCGCTATCAGCACAACAACGGCAAGCGCAGAAAGCACATATATTAACATACTATAATTTTGCAACGCAGACTCATCAACTTGTTCTTCTTGCGATGTGATCGCGCTTACACTTGTACGCAATGAGAAAATTCGTGCTCCTGTCGTAGATTTTAGGACACCATCATTTGAGGATTGGAAAACGGAAACGTCCAGTTGAGTGGAGGTGACAATGTTTGCAACCTGACTTTTCGAAGGAATCGAGTTGGAAGAAAATTCTGTGTTTGCTGTTACAACAAACTGATGAGATTTTGTGTGCACTTCATCCTGGTCCACAGTCGTTAACTTGCGAACAAGCTCTAGAGACATGCTCTCAATTTCTTCTATGACTACGCTCTTCAGCTCGTACTTGAACGGCAGTTCTTGAAACAGATGTGAATGTAGTTGTGGTTCTAGAGTTTGACTTAAAACGCGTCGACCGATCTCCCCTGATGACGTTGTATTTATCTCTAATCCAATTATGAATGCTGGTCCTTGAAATATGAGAGTCGGCACAGTCTCATCATCAGTTTGCCCACTGTCTACGACCGGCTCCTCGATTGGGGTATCATCCTCATCTTTTAATGCTGATGCTGGTGGCCGTTGAGTCGAATATGATGGTTCGTCTGTAGACTCCTGCATTGTGATTAGGGTAGTACTGTTACGTCTTACTGGGTAAGAAATTACTGTTGATCAACGACGATATTTTTCAGTAACATACCAATGTAGGCTTCTTTTCTGCTCGAACTGACGGTTTGCTTGATGGTACCTGCACAATATACAAATAGTCAAAATCGATGAATGGCGCCATTCATTAAGACCCCGAATAGAAAGACCACAACTTCTCTTACTTTGGTAGGATCTGTTGTTGTTGGAGCTGCAGGTTGACTTGTAGTTCTTGATTGAGCTAATAATAGTAGACTTGTGGGTTTTGATCGAACCGAAGGGTGGTTTGTGGGCAGTGTTCGAGCCGAAGGATGATTCGTGGGAGAATGCTAGGAAGACGACAAGATCTTGTTTCAGCACTGTCGGATAATTTGCCCTGATAACTTTTCGTGCTCATGAAACTTACATTTGAACCAACCCCAAATGGAGGGGAAGTGAAATTAGAACCCACCGAAGACGGCGCAGTCACGTTAAGCTGCTGCATCCTTCTTCCTAACACCAGAAACGAATGCGATGCATTTGGCATCGTCTCGATGACATCCTTAGGACTGAGTGCTCGTAACCCATGCGAATCTACTCGATGGAGACAAAAGAAGATAAATACGGTACAGACGGATTTGACGACGAGGACGCTCATGACAGTATGAATGGATGCGGGCTTGCTTCGCCAAAAAACAGGCTGGGAACATGGTGGAGCTTCAGGCACGCTCACAGGTACTCTTTCACCCGTCGAGAAGGGTAAAGACTAAGAAATGAAGTAATATGCTAGTGTAGACTCTTGTATCACATCAAGTAATTCTGTTCTATCATGCAAATAATATATTTCTGCGATGTTATGCGTTGAAATGCGAAATGATAGTCAATTACCTGCAATAATGCCGTCGTTCATGAGCTCTGAGGGTTTATATTATATATATTTTTTTGCGATCTACCCAGAATGAAAGGCATTGCCCTGCAATGCCCTCTGTTTCGCACGTCTGGGTATGCCATTGTGTACAAAAGAATCAGTGGCAATAGATCGATATTAGAGAGATTTTGCTAGCCTCTCGTACCTACGATACACATGTACCAACACGTCTCTGTAGACACGCTCACTCTGTACCAGAGTGGACAGAAGATCTGCGATGTGTCATCCGTTGAAAAGTCACCCGCTGGAACGATACAACACACACGAAATGCGCTGAAAAGGGACTTTGTTGTACAATACACATAAAGAAGCAATGACGTCCCAGGTCTTAATGATTTTTTGTCTTCGTTGTTGACTCGAGAGGAGGAGTCTTTCTGGTACGTCTTGGTACGGCCCTGTCCACTAAAAAATCTACATCGATGCATTGGAATCCGTACTAGGTAGACGTCGTCTGCATTGTAAATATCATAATATATACTCACTTGAGCTTTCTTTTGCTCCACAAAATTGTCCAACGCCTCCTCAACGCGCGAACGCTCAACGCAACAACCACCCTGTCATAATAATTTGACGCCGTGCCGCTCTTATTCAGAAATAGCCCTTGCCTCCTTTACAAGTAGTAGTGGTTGTTTATTTGTAACTCTGTTAGTTTATCGGAAAGGTGGACTGGACCATAGGTAAACGCGGTTTCCAAGGACGAGTCATCTGAGCTCATCTAAAACCAAGTCTGTACCTTCAGATGCAGACAACATCGCTGATTTAGAATAGAATCCAGAATCGACAGAGAGACAAGAAATGATTTGGTCGAAGCCTATGTTTCTCTGGGTCTTGATCGATTCCATTGGATGTATCAATGCTACTGGCGGCAAAACAAAAGTAAAAGCCGTCTCATCCCTAAATCGACCGCTATTTCACCCGGGACGAATGCTACGAAAAGAGGAACTCTTCTTCGTTGACGTCAATAAACGACCTACTGGCAAACCTACCAAAAAACAATACCCAAACAGTGCTGAGACAGCGACGAGGCCGAGTTCAGAACCGAGTTTAACGGAACCACTGACACAATCAACATTATCGTTTGATAGATTGACCGATGCTTTGGAACACGACAGGAATGATGAATTGTTACTTTTCGAAGTTGGTCGACGTCCTACTAGCGATCCTACCAGCGAGAGTTCAGAGCCTAGCTCTGAGCCGCCACTGACACAATCTATGTTATCTTTTGATGAATTATTCGATATTATTGAAAAGGAACAAGACCGGACAGATGAACTGTTAATGTCTGTTATCACACGAAGACCAACCAGCAGACCTACGAACAAACCAACGCTTGTTCCTATCCCCGTGAGAAGATATTATATTTCGCATGACGAGAATTCGCTTTGGCACATTAGTTCACGTTTTCGTGTTATGCGCTTTGTGACAATTTATTAATAGTCGCCAACACATACAACGACAGAGTCTCCATCAAATATTCCTACATCAGTGAGTAACTTATTCTAGTAACAACTCACTCGGTATCATTTTTCCAGCATTTTTATTCTAGCTCCAACATTCCATTTTTCTGCGGATGATTAGGGACCAGATTATCGCCCTATAAAGGTCAGAACTGTTTGTCATATACAAATTTTGTTTGACTTCCTTTCTGTAGTCTAACGGATTTCGCCACCCCCAACATCCCACATTCTTATCCTTGTAGTCACCCTCCAGAAAACCCACGTCGAGTCCATCCGAAAAACCATCAAGCGTAAGAATTATGCGTAGTTTCTTTCTAACACATGTCCCCATACTGTTCGACTAAGCCATCAACTATTGTTTGGACAGTCACCAGCATTCCTTCCATCTATCGCGCCAAGCAATGAACCTTCCGCATCTTTAGCGCCTTCCGTGACTCTTTCAGGAAAACCTTCTATTTCTAGTGAACCTACAGCTACGCCTACCCACGAACCGTCCCATTCTCCCGAAACACAACCATCAATGCGACCAAGTTTTACGCTATCACTGACATCACCGACATCTGGTATATCTTCATTGGCACCTTCGAGCTCTCTCCAGCCCAGTAGGAAGCCGACAAAGAAACCAACCCCACGAACCACCCTAAATCCTACAGAGAGACCAACTACAACGACGTCACCAAGCTACTCACCAACGGCGTCGCCAACCCATACGCCGTCTCACTCTCCAACGATGAACCCAATAATGCAACCAAGTTATTCGCCGTCCTTGTCATCCGGTCCTTCAGTTGAACCTTCCTCGGCGCCCTCAAACTCTTTTCCACCTAGTAGGAAGCCGACAAAGAAACCAACCCGACAACCTACCCGGAATCCTACAACGAGTCCAACTACGACTGCGTTACCCAGCATTTCACCAACAGCTTCGCCCACACACAAGCCGTCTCGCTCTCCGTCATCGAAGCCATCAAGGCATCCAAGTAATGCGCCATCCGTGTCGTCCGCACCCTCCAATGCTCCCTCGTTAGCGCCTTCGAGCTCTTTTCAGCCAAGCAGCCATCCAACAGAGTATCCCACAAGACACCCCACAACAAGCCCGACATCCGCCCCAACTGGATCTCCATCAAAAAGTCCAACAGTTTCACCCACCGTCATGCCATCTATTTCAGTCAGCCCGTCCCATCTCCCCTCCTTTTCCCCAACAGTCTCTCAATCGCCCACTGAAACGCCGACGGATACTCCGAGCGCATCACTCTCCCCAAGTTTAGCCCCTACTTCATCGCCCACTGTATCCCACGAACCAACAAATCCACCAACAACAAGTCCAACATCTCTTCCTTCATCGTGGCCATCTGGAACCCCGTCTTTGAGCCCAAGTGCTTCACCTGCACCAACGAATACCCCAATAAGCAGCGTTCCTGTTAGCACTATCAACCTCGTAGTTTTCAGCAACATGAGTGATTACTATTTCGACAATGATGTAAACGATTATGATGATGAACTCAAGGATATTTTGAATACCTTTTTATTCAGAGAGATTCGCCTCAGTTTACCCAACAAGTACCGTGTGGAAGATTTCGACATGGAATTGATTCCAGTGTACGATCGCAGATCGGCAGTGCGGACACGGAAATTAATGTCAAGCCGCAGTTTTTTGTTGTCAGGTAAATTGCTTATTATCACGGACGTAGTTCCGCCAACTGATTCCGTCGATGAGATTATTTTGGGGGCATTCTCTGGCCAGCCCCTTTCCTTGTGTCTTGAACTTTTGCATTCAGCTAAAAATGCTGAGATTCGGTCTATTCATACAATTCAAGCATCGATGTTCGAGTCGTCTGGTAGTACGGTCAAGTCTAGCAGTGCGGAGGATGCAGTGCCGAAGAATACCTGGTACTCATGGTATTCAAACGATATGTTCCTCATCATCGTGATATCTGCAGCCGGACTGTGCCTTGTCCTTGGGCTGGCTGCGATTCTTGTCGCAGTCAGACGAAGTAGAGAAAGGGATCGGTTAAGCCACAGAGAAAGGGGTCGCTCGAGCTCTAGAAGAAAACATCGAAGGGATAGACATAGAAACAAGAGGAGTCGAGAGAGAACAGGCACTAGGTGAGTAATCCTGTTTATGCGTCTCATGAAATTTGATCTCAACATTACATTCTTACATTTTCACTGTACTGGTTTTAGGTATAACTGAGAATTACAACAGAACCGTTGTTTTTTAAGTTTCTGCATGGATTATGAACATTATCTCATATTTTCCTTTCTCACCAATTCTTATTCCCAAAGGAGACATTACGAATATTACTAAGGGAATGGATGAAATGCACTCAAACCGTCACATAATATTTCACACTTGTCTGTCGATATAATTCATAAGTAATTTTAAGAGTTTTTATTGTATGCGTTGTATTTCTATGCACACTTTTCCATACAAACTAACCATCTAGAAAATGTAGGGCTGAAACTCTGCTTTCTTTGAAAAACTAAAGTGAGACCTATTGATTGCATTGTGGCTTCATAACTGGTTACACTAGAAGACGTAGGACTTCCTTTGACTGGATCAAAGAATACAACTCTTCCTCCCTCAACAAGCACACGACTTGCTAAAAGAAGGAGAGCTAACGTGATATTTTGAGCACCACACCTATCAGATATGGAGATGTCTCCTTGAGCAAAGAACTGTACTGGCTCTCTCTCTCTGTGATAATTCTTTGGTCTGCAATCTGTCTTGTTCACAAAAATCGGCGTTCCAATGTTGTATGGAGGATCACAAACTATTGCATCGAATTCTCTCGTCATCATCGGATTGAAAATATCACCTTCAACGAATGTAGGATATGGAAGAGAGGCGTTAATTGAACTGTCAATAAAGCCAGCTATTGGAGTATGTTTCTTAAATTCCTCAATAGCTCCCTCCCAAACACTTGGATCCGAATCGGCACCAACCAGATCTGTTGCACCCAGTGCAGCTGAATACAAGAGCAGTGATCCTGAGCCACAGCAAGGATCTAAACAGGACAATGCAAGTTGTTTCTTCATCGCATCGTGGCTACGTTTACTAGCCAACGCCAAGTTTGCCATTAGAAATCCAATTTCCGGTTCCATTGCAAAAGAGCTGGCGAACATTGTGTCTTTGAGAGCGTACTCTTTCAATATTCCTCGATGCGTTCTACGCAACGTCTGACTAGGAGCCCCTCGAGTTCCAGCAGGACCCATTGCTGTACGCCGTCCAAAGTGTATACAGTGAATAGTCTTCTTGTCTTTTTCACACCAGATTGAGTGATACAGGAGGACAGAATCCTCCGATGTAACTGAATCTCTTCGTATTGACAATGTTCTCTGCTCATTACAAAATAGAAAAGAAATCTTTCGTATTAATGCCGACTTGTCCTTAAGACTGATATTTGGGTTCGTGACATCGATCACGTCAACATGGAAATCAAACCAATCTCGATGATAATCACTACAACATAACTCGCCAATGTCAACATTGCTCCATACTTCTTCCGAAAAATGAAAGCTCTCGTCAATCAAAAATGTAGCGTGCGTCAATATTGCCTGAGATGCAGCCTTTACTAGAGAAGCTGTAGGTACATCTCCTTCTATCCAGTACAAAGATTGTACTCGACGCGACAAGTCTTTATTACAAAGTTTCTTTTTTGACTTTTTCGGCCCAATTGCAGGTTGATGCGAATCATGTATATCAGGCGAGTGCAAAACAGAGCAGTTTCCACTGTAGCCTGAAAGAGGCGGAAGCAAATCGTACTGTACCGGAACGAATTGAAATTCCGTATGTATACCAACAACGTGATTGATAATGGCACTCAATTCCAACCGAGGCAAATCATATTGCTCTGGATCGCCTACGAAGCCGTATGTGTGTCGAGACGGAGATCGAAAAACAACCATTTGCTTCTGTCTAATTTTGTTGCCGAAAGAATGATAAGGTCTCGCCTGCATCCATTGCTGACGCGCACAACTGGGTCTTTTTCCGCCTTCAATAGTTTGTGATTCAATGCATTTGAGCAAACGGTTTTCGTTTGAGGCGGCCAACACATTGAGCGCCATCAAGGGCTGCAGTTGGAACGCACTGGTGTCGACTATCGCGACTGCCACGACGATCAATTTCGCGACAAGGCGGGTGGGTGCTGAAAATTTCCAAGAGACGAGATACCCCGTTGCTTGACTACAAGGTTTCATTTTGCACTGACTATTTTTTTATCACGAGGCTATTTGAAGCTACTTGGTACAATACCAGTTTAACTGTATTACTGTCGCGTTACATCGCTCTACGTATAAAAACATACCAAATTCTACGTAACATACAGTTAAACTTGTACCATGCCACAGTACGATAATGGGTGCCTGCCATAATTCGTTTTTTCGCCTAAACGCCCAAAAAACCAAAACCAAATATTAAATTTGGTTTGGATCTGGCCA
>JALLPC010000406.1:0-10085 GCA_036940045.1 Stephanocyclus meneghinianus | reverse complement strand
GAGCGTCGGCGTTTGCCCCCGCCCCCCGACGCACCCCCATCGCCGTCCCCGCGTCCCCCTCCACCACCGCCCTCCAAATGCGCCACCGCAAACGCGTCCCCCTCCTCAACAAACCCGCCGATCAACGCAAGGCCCTCCTCCGCGCCCTCACCACCGAAATCATCCGCCACGGCCGCATCAAAACCACGCTGGTCCGCGCCAAGGCCGTGCGCAAACACGTCGATCACATGATCGAGCTCGGAAAACGCGGGGATTTGCACGCGCGTCGACAGGCGTTGGGATGGGTGTACGATAAAGATTTGGTGCACAGTTTGTTTGAGGCGGCGCCGGAGAGGTACGGGGAGAGAAACGGGGGGTATACCAGGGTTTTGAGGACTATGCCCAGGCAAGGCGATAATGCCAAGATGGCGGTCATTGAGTTGGTTTAAGCAGTAAAAATAAATGATTGCGCAGAGGAAAAAAGATGTTGGTATACTTGTTAATGAAATAAATTCGCTTTCCGTGTTGTTTGTAGTTATAGATTGTTTCCATGCGATCCAGAAGATGGCGTCCCACCTTGACGTCAGCGAGGAATGGGATTCAGAGTTCGCAGCAATGAGGACCAATCTCAGAGTAATAGTACATATTCCCTCGATTGAGATCCATTTCGCAGATTTCCCAACGATCATGACTTGATAGACAGGCGATGTCTCTTAGGAAAAAAGCATTCAGACATACACAACTTGACAATCGGGACGATACCGACTACGCTAGGTGATCATGTGACATATGAATACTGGACGTTCGAAAATGAAGGTAAATCATGATATTTGTAATAAAATCATTAGATGTCTCGCTTGGTCCGAGAAATCTGGAGATATCGCGTCATCAACCAGCGCCTAACGTTTGCCGGCCGAAGCCAATTCATCGATTCCCAACGAAATTCAAACGGCAGTTCCATTGAGTGTTCATTGTCAAAGTGATGCATGAGAATCTTTAGGATCGAGGTCTAACGACCAACAAAAAAAGCAGTCCCAACCATGAATATTTTTTTCGTGCGAGCAAGATGCGACGAGCAACTCTCAAGTCATCCCATCAAGTCATCCCCCTAATGATAGAATCTAGTCTCTCTTTCTCTTCGTTCCACCACCGCCGCCGGCGCCCCCACCCACACCCCTCTCCGCCTCCATCTTGGCCTTCTGCATCGCCACCTTTTTAAACGCCGGAGCATTCCGCAACAATTCCGGCAGGGCCACGAATCGTATCCCGCTTCCCCTCAAATAAACGGTGGGTAATTTGGATACCTGTCCGTTGCGAGCGGTGCGGATCACTTCGCTTAATGTCAGGTTCATCGTGTCTTCGGCGTTGAGGAGGAGTCCTCGGTAAATTTCGCCGTTTTTCATCTGCGGGAGTCGGGGACGGGGGGCGAGGACGAGAATCGTCAGTGTCGGAGTGTGTTGAGTGTTTGACAAGCGAATAGCGAATACAATGAAGAAACCATATAAAAGGAATCCTGCACGACGGGAAGAAACAACACAATGTCTCTGCATTTCATTCACAACTCGGTGGGAAAACACACCGTTCATCCTCTCAGATAGAAACGACACACTCAAACGTCGTACAGCTAGACAAGCATCGTCCCACGGCACGATGATTTCGGCTTTTGAAACCAACCGAGAAAAAAGAGGGAACGCGACAAAAAAGAAGAAGAAGGTCGTCAGAAACCGTACGAAATGGAGAGTTCGACGCAGTCGCGGGCTCGTCGCGCTTCGTGTTTCATCATCGTGTCCATCGAAAACGAAACGAGACACGGACATCCTTCGCATACAAATCGCGGCGGGGTGCAAAGCTGACATTGGTCGACTGCGCCGATCCGATCGATCCTCGGTCGCGTTCGTCAGAAAAAGACAAGCACGGCTAGAACAACACGCGTCGTGCACGGCACTAATGCTAGGGCACACGACACTGCGGGGACGCCGGTCGAGAAAGGGATCAGGGAACCTACCTCGACGGTGACTTTCATTCCCTCGGCTTCGTAGAGAAGTTTTATCGGGATGCCCACGTTGCTCATGATGGAGGACGAGAGGTTTTGACGAGGGAGACGGAGAGAAGGGGGGCTAGGCGGACGATGCGAGAGTGAATTGGGCACGGGAAGGCAGTGCAGAGGCAGAGCGCAAGCGAGAAGAAAGACACGAGATGGCAATCAATGTTTTGTGATAAATTTGTTTGGAAACTTTAGCTTTTTATGGGCAGATCAATACGATTAAAAAGTCTTGGATCCATGCTTTTCGACAGGTAAACACAAAAATGTCCGCGTCCCATGGTACCATACTGTAACTTCGTTGGTAATTATTTTTGTACGGACTTTTCTCATTTGGAGGGAAAGTAAAACTAGCATTGTCACAGCTATTGCACCATCTCTTCACCCTCTCTCAATTACCACCTCTTAGGTCAAGTCCATACCATAAAAAAATGGTTGTAGCACCCAAGGAATCATTCCCCCAATTGGGTTGTGTTTGGTCCATACTATAGAAAGTGAAATCACACTCTCGCCCACCCAAAACTGCACTCTCTCACTCACCCAAAATTGCACTCTCTCCCCTCTCCTCTCTTGCTCCACTGTTCCACAAACGCATCATCAATTATTATCAACTCCACAACCAACACAGCATCTCCACTCCTTGACATCATGCTACTGTCTAACACAAATCTCAAGGCCCAAAATCTCATTGTCTTTGCGACCTCAGCGGCTCACGCTGCAGAGTATTTCATTTACAAATGTTCCCGTGATGTCTCCCGTCTCCACAAACCACATGGTCCTCTCCAGCAATGCAGTGTTAGGGATGTGTGCATGTGTCTTGGCATCGATTACTTTTGTCGGGCGTATCGCATGTCCTACAGATCATTCTGGGATCTCTATCTCAAGTTGAAAGGCAAAATTAAAACGCCGTTCAAGCCACCAAGATCCACAAACTACAAAGAAGGAAGTGAAAGAGACAACTCAGGCAAGGAAACTACCGCAACCCAATGCCACCACCTCCTCCAAATGGAAAGATTGACACATCAGTTTGAGTAGCTTGCTCTTTGCAGTATTTTTCTGGTGGTTTGGCCTATGATATCATCTCCACATATGGTATCTCTCACACTGAACTGTTTGCTAGTGTTTGGTACGTTGTGGATGCTGTTAACAAAACAACCAAGTTTGACATCAAATATCCAGTGACCTGAGCCAAAAGTTGGGGTAGGTTCTGTGGTGGCTGACGCTAAACCAACAGCATCACTAGCTATTATGTAAAAACAGCTAGAAAAATATCAGGTGGTGATATTGCTGCTTGGATGTTATATCTGTAGCCAATTGGTTTTTATTTATTTTATGAGGTTAATTTAGGAGATTACAAATGAGGACTGTCAACTATCAGTCCTCTTGTTTTATCATGTATTTTTACATGATAATCATTTTCCAGTCAAGTTTGACTATTTGTGAAGTTTTCTAGTGAAGAAACTTATCTGTGACATTAAGTATTTTTGTGCAAAAAATACTTGTTGTGAAGTGAAGTATTTTAACGGGAAGTACTTCCTGTGATGTGAAGTGTTTTTCTGTGAAAAACTACACACGTTTAATTTTTGGTCTGGCTGCCATCCGTCATCCAGTGGACATGTTCCACGTGGAGTTTGTTTGTGCATCTGCATGTGCTTTCGTACACACGTAAATTTTTATGATTGTACATGTGAGCGTATTAGTGATCGCGTGCACAATCGTATGAACAATCTTTTTGGTCGGTCCAGGGTTTGAACCCCTGGCCTTGCACGTGATCTGTTTTGTGGGTCCAGGGTTTGAACCCCTACCCTTGCATCGCAATCTTTTTGAGGGTCCAGGGTTTGATTCTTGGACCCGATCACCTGTTTCAGGCCCGTAGTATCCATGGCCTATATCAACCATAGAAAAATAACATTGTACTATCATACCCCTCAGGCTGTCCAAGAGAATTCCCCATTAGGGCATGTGTGTAGGCAAGTTCATTTTGCATACTTACCTACCCCTTCATCGCATATCCCTTGAAAAGACTATGCACTCTTCTCTGTAAGCAAAAAAATTCCACACCCATCAATGTACCCATCAACTCACCCATCAACTCACCCATCAACACTCATCAAAACTCATCAACCACCACAATAAAAAATCAATGGAAACCAAAATATTATGCATCATCATCATACATCATACTATGGATCTCTTTGAAATGGCAGCATTTATTGTACAGGCCACTGCCATTGCCACTTGTTGTTATGACTATTCATCTCGTAAAAGGTAGTATTCCTTTCCCCCGTCAACACAGATCTGTATGCAAAATCTACAACTGTTTGGGTCCATTGTATTTGTAGATGGCATATTGCATGAGCTTTGAATCTTTCTTGCAGCTTCACTCCCTACTTTCTCCCCATATCAAAACGTCTATTCACCTGTTCAGCTAATATGAAACAAAAGGTGGAAGATTCGGTGGTAATTATGTCTTGCCTCCAATTTGAAATGGAGAGATAACTACAAGTGTGCAATTGGCTTGTGCAATTTGATATTTTGCAGGTGGCTTGGCTTATGATATTGCAGTTATGTTTGGAACATCATACTCGATTGTTCTCTCTTGCATATGGATTGTTGTCAACGCAATAAACATGTGTCCTGCATTGTACATTTCTTACCCGGATTCTGTCAAGAAACAGAGCAAAATTGCAGCTGGTTTTGAGAAGGCAAGCACTCCTGGAATTAATAATTGCGCCGGAGCAATCAATGGAATATTAATCTGGATATTGAAACCCAGTCTGAAGGAATCAAAGAATGCAGGTGTTTGTCAAAAAAGTTTTCTGTGGGTGCAAGAACAAGTTTGGATTTAACTGCCAAGCGGTATCTGATTGTCAAGGTTGTATTCTTGACAGTTCTATAAAGTATGGGGGTGCATCTGCAGATTGTCTTGCTTTTGAAGCAAGTGATTTACACAAGAGACTGGAGAATGGATTGATGAAAAAAATTGGAGATAAAGAGAGGTTTGTCTTATTTGGTGATAATGCATACCTCAACACTTCACATATGGCAACCCCTTTTTCAAATGTTTCAGGGAATGAAAATATGAAAAGGAAGGATAATTACAATTTCTATCATTCACAGCTTTGTATTCAAATTGAGTGTGCTTTTGAAATGCTGGTTCAGAAGTGGGGAATACTCAGGATGGCCATGCCATGAAATTAGTCAATAAATAAGATCATTGTGATGGTGAATGCATTGGTAAAACTTCACAATTTTTGTATCAACGAACGTGACATCCCAGCACAAGCACTGGCAGGAGATATGAATCATATTATCAATCATGATCCGGGGTACATTGAAATGACTTCTTGCGATTATGAGAGTTATGTTGTTCCGGCAGACATGATGAATGCAGGCCATCATTTTCATGATGTGCCTCGCTGGAATTCAAAGCAAGAATTCCATTGAAGATTCTCCGTTGCCAAGGACAATGATACATGACTTTATTGCTAATGGGCATTGGGTACGACTGGTTTTTAGGCAGATGAATTAATTGTTTTTGTAGTGGTTAATATTAAATGATGTGCCTCTGTCAAATAATAATATTAATAAATTGATAAAAACAAATATTACAAACCAAATTCATCTGGGCTAGGATCACTCATTTGTGGTGTTCCTTCCTTCATTTATCTCATCTTCAATCAACTTGACTTCATCATCATGGTAACAAACATTTCATCATTGCAAGAGACATCTGGTAAACAAAGAATCATTTTACGTTTCATCTCACGGAGATTATCATCCCTGAAATAATCTCTGCTACTTGTCCAGGTCAAAAGCTCTTTAAATTACCAGAAGCTGCAATTCTTGCCACCATGACAAGTGAATCACCGTGTCTATTAATGGAGGCACTGAGTGTCTCCATTTCAGACTTCTTCGAACTTTTCCTTGAGCTCTCAAGTAAAGTATCATCATCATCACCAAGTTTGCATTTTCCGATGGTCACACTTTGAACACCAGTGTTTCCATTTCCTGATGAGACACTTGAATTCAAGTGTTGAATCAACAATCCAAGCAAATCATGAGACTCAAGCATTTCCCAAAGATAGAGCAGATGAGTGTTAGTACCAATGACAATTTTTTTCTCTGATCAAGTGCACCATGACATAAAGAAACAGATTCACACTCATCATCATCACCGTTATCTTCCTCTCCATTAAAATTATATCCCCCATCACCTTGACCACTACTTTCCCAATTTGAAATCATTTGTTTCAATTGCAAAACCATCGATTGCCACCTCTCCTCAACTTTTTCTGTGTTGGCTGGTTGCATGTGTGATAATAACTCATGTGGTACTGGAATTGGCCGTGGAAAATTGAATGAAGATTGGGCATTGCAGCTGTGACTGGAAGGAAGAGAGGATCAGTCCACTTATCTGCCATCATCTGCCATACCGATGCTGCCTTTGCTTTGTCTGTGTTTCTATTCATCAATGCCATATGTCCACTGCGGAGATCATGACAATTGTGGAAGGCTCTCTTGATCTCATCGTTGTCAATGAGGATGTGGATCAAGCACAACATAAGGAATTTACCAATCCAGTTCACTCCCTTCCTTGCAATTTGAGACCATTCCCCAGTTTCCTCCATGAGTGTTTTTTCTGCCATTTGTTTTTGATCTGCAATCATATTCTTGATGAAAATAACATCATTTTCATTGGAGATGGGGGGTTTTTTCAACCACTCCATCGCCTGGTTTACTGTCCAGGCTTTTGGGCAGGAAGTTATGATGACATCATCAAAAATACAAGCGTGCCTCTTGACTTCATTCCTCAGATCAACTGCAGTTAGCTTAGTATTTTTTGCATGGGCAGATCTCCATGGCAAATCAGATGGATCAGCGATGGGATTACCTTTATTGTCCATCATACCTTGACACAATATGAAGAGTATCTTCAAGAAACGGCCATTGGAAGTGTAGATAGACTCCAAAGCCAATGTCACAGGCAATTGCTGTGCATAATATTTTGACTCTCATTATTATGGGTGGAAGATTCAGATGCTGATGGAGATGGAAGGAATGATGGGCTAGGTGCATCCATATTAATATTATCCATGTGTGCATTCAGGTTTGACCTAGAATTGGAGATATCTTTGTCGGAGGCATCTATCATAGTGGAGAGCATGTGGAAAGATGGTGGTGAAAGGGGGGTAAGCAACTAGGGTATGCAAAAGTTCTCTCTTGCCACTATGCATCCCGGAGGTGGCAACTTGAGTTTTTGCATAGTTTGTCTTGCATATACTCATAACCTATTTAATAGGTTATGAGTATATGCAAGACAAAGGTATGTATGCAAAAAAAGTTGCCTACAGACATGCCCTAAGTTACGCAGTCTCACCCCCTTGCCCACAGGTCTCCTCCAAATTATGCTCCCAGGATGACGCATACACAACTGTGCTACAGACAGAACATCAGCAGCATTGTGATTCATTCAATTTACAGCTGTTCAATCCAAAGTTTGTGAAGGTCAAGCTGAGCATAAGTAAAAAGTCTCAGGTCCATCATTCTCCTCCTCCAATGCTACAGTCCACAACCACAATATCTTTGAGCGTTGCCACAACTAGTTTGCACACACTCGACATTTTTACTGTACGATGAGGATTAAAGGTGATTCGTTTGAGTTACTAAGACAGTTCCATTGACATTCAAGTCTTGTTTCTTATCCACAAGTGTTCGATATTTGACTTCTCACCCCTCTATCAATTCGTTTTTGTCATGATTTTGTTTCGAGTTTTAGTCATACCGTAACACCTATCAATAACAAAGTTCGACACTGTCTGCACTCTCCCACTTGAGGCTCGAATATGAGACCACAAAAAATATTATTGTGTATAGCACAATGATGTGTTAGACGGTCTTCACTTTCATAATACCACTTTTATCTATAAATACAAAAACAATTATCTAGTGGAGACAAAGTCTTGCACCTAGTCGCTGTCAAAAGCCTTCTCTAATTCTTCTCCATGAAGGATATTGTCATAATTATTTCCCACCAAGGCCAACGCTGCTTCTTGATCATCGGGCAAATAATCCGACAAGGTAGGGCTACGTGCGCGACACTTGATGGAGTTTGATGTATGATTGTGTTCCCCACAATTGCTTTGTTTCATTTTCGTTTGAAAAGGGTTACACACGGACCAGTGATTCTGAGCGACCACTTGGCTTTGCATTACCTGTGCTTTGATAAAGGACAAGCGAAAAGTTTTATGTTAGAGTGCGCAACATTCCCTTTGGATGACAAACACAAGAGGTCTTTCTTCTACGTAGCAAAATATGGATGCAACGCACCCTCATCCCCGTACCAACAGTCAATGCCAATTCTGTTTCTATTTCGTGACGCCGCGAACCTTTGGCATTTCTGCATTCAGGAATGCCATCTATTCTGACACCGCCATTATCATCTACAATGCAATTGCTCGCATAATTTTTTTTGTGACGCTTCTGGGCTTCGATCACATCCTTGCCATACATTGCCTCATACTCAGCCATGTCCTTTCGATATCTCTGAAGCTCATCGGTAGCAATCATATCGCAATACTGTTTCGTTTTTGCGTCGACCAATTTCCATCGTTTGGATAATTCTTTCGTTAATTCATTAAATGAAATCACGCCATGAACATTATGCTTGCTCCTCTTCGCCCTGTTCATTCCTACCCTGAACCAATTCGATGGAAGGACAATGTCGCGATACCTCTCTGGTCTCGTGGCCAGGTATGGGTCCGTGTTGATGTCCGTGAGAGCGTTCGACGCAGTTGATTCTCTTTTCTGGTGCTGTTGCACAATATAATTCCTTTGGAGTATGGAGAAGAGGTTGAATACGGTCAACGGCCTTTTTGGCTTGGGTGGGATCTTCCCTGTGACTTCTGCTTCATGTTTGCTTGTTGGTTGATACTTAGACATGTTAATTGATATTTGGAGCTCCTTGACCATTGATGTACTAATATTTTATTTTATGAATGGAAATGAGATCATATGCTATCATAGGGGTAATGTGGCGTGGTCGTCATGGAGGGATGGCGATGAATCATTATTGAGAAAATGTAAGAAGCTGTGAACATCGGATGGCCCTCTGTTTGACTCAGCAAAAGACAAGAAGGGCTCTAATTGATTCTTTTGTAGTCGCACGTTCATACCACGCACAACAAGTTATAAGATGCGTATGTGCTGTTGTGGTGGCACCCTCTTGCGATTTTTAATTTACGCTCGTAACATTTTTTCTTACGTTGTTTCACACAGAATCTCATGTGGAAGAAATTTTAACAGGAACAACAATGGAACCCATCCTGGAAGTTGATGGTGAAAACAGGTACNGGTGAAAACAGGTTCAGTAACTTTGACTTTGAGTCAGATGATTTCTTCTGCATCTCATGTTAAAGTCGATATTTAACGCCTCAGACCCAGGCAAGTTTCCACAAGAACACGAGAATATTTGCCCAGATGATTACACAATGGTCACGAATTGGCCGGTGATCATTGCCAACCCGACCTTCTAGAGAGACATTCTCGTCAATTAATTTTTTATATGTTGAAATGTTTTGTCGCGTCCAGAATTATAATGCCGGCGATCATCACCAACCCGTGACATCAGGACTGGACATTCTCGTAATATTCATTTTTTGTATGTTGAAGTAAATTTTTAGAACCATATGGCGGTTGAGAGCACAGGATGCAGGAAGTAGTATGGTATGCTTTGAGCATACCTTGTTGACGCTGGCTGGTACAATACAATATCCGCGCTCTGCAGCAGTTTTCGGCGGCGATGTGCACATTCTTGTGAAATGGCTCTAACGGTGTCGGGATATCCCAATACTTTTTCATGCTGGCACTTACCAGTCAAGACTTTATTGAACTTAAATGAATATAATGAATATTAAAATATTTTTTGTACTATTCCTACATAACCAACTTTTGCGCAGATGTTCGTGGCCTTTTCTTGGCAATTGCGTCTATGATACCATCGTATTATCGGAAGTTTGCAACCGATGTGGTAAATTCTTTGGCAAAGATTTCCCCGTAGTAGTAG
>JALLPC010000405.1:0-16754 GCA_036940045.1 Stephanocyclus meneghinianus | reverse complement strand
GGCCTTTAGCTTGTACTGGGCCTGCCAGGTCCCTGGGCACATACAAAGGATATGCCCTGCTAGGTTGGCATCATTGATGGGCCCTACCTTTTTGGTCGGTGGGTTGACCGATTGCTCTGGTAGAGACAGGGCAATAGCTCCAGGTAGTTGTTTAGCTGGATGCACTGCATGAACTGATGGATAGATACCCGGTTGGGCTTCTTGAGGCCATTACTGATGTAATACTATGCTTTGGATGCATCATTGTGAATCACAGTAAGCAGATCGAACATAACACACTCCATGAAGGAGTCCCATGTCTTGCTCCTGGGGGTGGTGTTATGAATATTGCCCCTTAATGCAGTTGAGTTGGTCCACCAGGACTTTACTCCATGGCTGTCTTGCTTCTTCCGAGAGGAAATTGAAGTAGGGCTGAAAGACTTGATTAGCAACATGTGCTACTGCACTTTTTGCCTTGGTTTGATCCTCCTTGGCCTTGTCGATAGCCTTGGAGAGGACTGAGTTGTCCTTGCCTTGTCTTTCTGTGAGGTCACAGGTCAATACCGCTTCCTTGAGCTTCTTGTTGCACTCCTTCTTGGCACGAACAAGCTTCTCATTGAACTCCTGTAGGCCCTTCACCTTGATGGCAGCAATTGCTTGCTGGACGTGAATGAGGAACTTTTCTGGGTACTGCATGACCACACAGACACCCGTAGCTCCACCTTGATTGGGAGGGTGAGCTTGATAGAGGTGCTGAATTCAACAGCCTCATTCAGGTCATTCTTTTCCGGAATGTAGGGGATGGGCATTTTTACCTGGCCGCTTCCACACTCACACTTCTTTGGCTTCAGTCCTTCTGGGACTGCCTTGCTCATCTTGAGGTTTGTGAGGGCTTTTCTGAGAGGGGTCCCAACAAACAGGGCCTTGAAAGAACTCTTTGGGGCACTCGTGTGAGACGATGTGATGGTCGTCTGTCTTGATGGTGGGGAGTAGACCCTCACCGCCTCTTGTGATGATGAAGGGTGACTTGAGTATAGCTTTGACGTGAAAAAAATTCTTACCTCATCATCACAGAGATGATTCCACTGTGGTGAAGGAACACAGTAATTAAGGAAGGTATGATGGCTTTACGCGGGAAGGTATCGCATCACGGCTATCTGCTGATAGTGACCTAAGGGACAGAGTGATGTTGGTGAGCCATAGTGCCTATTCCAATAGCTCATTGCAAAGCTTGGCGTGGTTGCATTTGTGTTGGAAAAGCATATTCTTCAAGGTCCCAGCATCCAGTCCGCTGCATCCGGTGCTGCTGCAAAGCTTGCAAGCTATCTTCTTGGTATCACCAGTGGGGCAGTCAGTGGCAATGATCTTGGGCATGGGCCTGTAGTCATGGAAGGCAATGCAGTCAGGCTGCGGGGGTATGGTTGCTTGTTGATGAGCACATCACAGACTTTGCCTCCTTCTTCATGCATGCTTTGTCAGAGCCAAAGATGCCACAAGAGTTCCGGGAGGTCAGTCCTTGTATGGTGGCATGGAGGTAGCTGTTGAGGACCTTCGAGTTGTAGTGGCATGTGATGGTGTCGCTGTTGGGCATTGCTTGCCATAAGCATGCCTCAGTTAGAGATGTGGTGGCAACATCTGTGACAAGAGCATCGAAGTGGCCTTATTTGGAAATGTCGGCATCATGTTTTGTCACTAAGACCCCCCAAATGACATGTCATCCCGAAACATGCCATCATGTTGGTGAAGTGTCAAAAATGTCTTCTCAACATTCCACCAAAAAATGTCATCCCAACCTGCCAAACAACATGTCAGCAAGACATCCGCCAAGATTTTGCCAACATGTTGGCAGATTCTTTTGGACATAAAGAAAAAAAACAGCAAAGCTTGGCAGAAAATTGCACCGTAATGGTGCAATTTTGCGCAAGAAAGCCATGAAAATGTTATCTTATGTATTAATTCATGCATATGTTCCGTTGTTTCTTAAAAATGACCATTATCTCTATCAGAGTCATGGTCACACAATCAGAGTAACAGCCCCACAAGTTGTGGATAGGGCTGGGCAGTTGTGTATTGACATGTCAGCCAACTCATGACCAAGCCCGGAATCCAGTTACGGCATCGGCGACATTTGATGCCGGCCAATTTTAAGGCAACAATATTGTCATCATGGTGACACACACCGACATGTTGTCTACATTTCCAAATAAGGAATCGGCCTTCTTGCCACAGGGAGGGACACTTATCAATGTGGTGCTTGATGTCCACTGCTTGATGTATACATGACAGTGGAGGAGGATGCAGGTGAGGAGCCTGAGTGAGCATTCAGAGTTCCACTTATACTCACATACTTCATATGGTTTGGCTGCCAGCTGAGAGATAAGGGTGGCACCGATCCAGCCTTGTGAGGTAAATAGAGAGGGTGGGAGTTGCAAATGATGGAGTCGTATTGACATTGCCAGCATTGGTTGTTGGCAATGTCGCCATTAAGGTGGCATCTGTCATTGCGGT
The DNA here is from genome assembly GCA_036940045.1 of Stephanocyclus meneghinianus. NCBI lineage: Eukaryota > Bacillariophyta > Thalassiosirophyceae > Thalassiosirales > Thalassiosiraceae > Stephanocyclus > Stephanocyclus meneghinianus. The sequence goes on along the minus strand of JALLPC010000405.1, from coordinate 14,267 downwards.
GATTGGTGTTGCCATAAGCCCCTGTGAATTTTTGGTCCACATTGAGCAAGTTAGGTGTATCAGTGGAGGTAGGTGTGGTGTCATCATTGACGACATCATTTCCTGCTTCCATTTAGGGTGTGGTAGTATCTGGGGGTGGAGAAATGGTGACAGGTGTGCGGTTGTCTGTGGGTTCATGACAGCAATGCTCACCAAGAGGTGAGTCCAGCAGCATGAGGAGGAGGCGGACTGGAGCAAGCGTGTCCATCTCCTCAGGGGCTCTTGCCTCTGGGGATAGTGGTGGTTGTATTATTGTGAGTGCCACAGAAGAAGGTGAAGATAGGGAAGTGACATGTTCTACTATTTAATTGCTACCAGCTAACAAGGCAGAGAGACAAGAGAGGGTGTGGGGGGAACCTGTGTTCATGGCAAAGAGGGGCGATGGGGTGTGGTGTTGAGCGGTATGGTTGGGGCGCTTGGAGTGGGGGGCAGAGTTGCAGTGTATTCATGTGATTGGTGGTGCCAATTACACGGTGTCATTAGCAGTGTCGATGGTGGTGTTATCCCTGATGTAGACATGCTGTTTCATCCAAAGAGAAACTATTCACATTACTGTGTGTCCTTCGTGGGACTTAACAGAAAAACACACGTCATGAGATTAGCTTGAAGACACTTCTAATGTTGTGGACGCTTCTAATGTTGTGTTGCACATAAACCCATCTGGACTGTAGTAGTGGCTAAAAGTAGCAGAGGTGATAATCAAATACTAGACTTATATCTTTATTCTTCATCTTCTTCATCATACTCATCATAATATTCATCATACTCATCTTCACCTACCTGTGATGATACACCATCGTTCTTGTTAGAACTCATTGCCAGAGAAACATCTCCTCGCTCTGCATCACTCTTACTCTCTGCTTCATCTTTCAAAGTTTCACCCTTGCTCTCCTCCTCAACATCTGCCTGGCTGGGCTGTTCCTCATCACCATCTTCATCTTTCTCTGCTTCACCATCGCCCAACTTAAGCCCCCTTTCCAACAACTCCTGCGGTAAGCTGGCACTCATCCTGCTGGGAAGGTACAACCCATACACATCCAACTTCGAGGAAGTCTTCTTTACAAATTTTTTTGTGTCAGGCAGCAACTCCTCCGAGTAAAACTGGCACCATTGTTTCACCAATGATTCATCCTCAATTTCAGAAGGTTGCTTGAGTTCTCTTTTCAATGCCACTGCCACAGCGGCAGTGAGACCCATCAAATCAGCTGCTACACGTTCTACACACATGGCGGTGGATTCACATTCTTCGCCGTCATGGAGAGTGCATGCCAATCCTGCTTTGAGGACCATTTGGGCGAATTTCAGGTGTTCTTCGCACAGAGGTGGGTTTTTGGGTTTGTTGTTCGCGGCAGCGACAGAAGCGCTGCTTTTGCTGCTGCTTTTCGAGCGACTCTTTTTGGATGGGGGAGAGGATGGTGGCATTTGAGCGAGGGATATTTCGTTGAAGACCCCTCCGAAGGTTTGGGCACGTGTTAGAACGTAGTGGGCGTAGCGGGAGAGGAATGCTCTGTAACCTTGTGTGTCAGGCTGGCATGAATCAAGCAAGAAGTAATCGACAATTTTGTGAGGGTGAAATACGCATAAAAAGTCGGTAGACATCGCCAAGACGTCTTTCCAAATGACACGGTCATCTAACATTTCGAGCACACTAAATTGGATTCCCAGCATTCAACACCAGGGAGATTGGCTGAAGTGGAGGTCATTCAACTTTGATATCGTTGATCAAAGCAATCTCTGCACAGGTAGCGTCTGGCAAAGATGCAATAATGCTGACACTGTATGCTGTTTTATGCGCAACGGTCCACATGTCATGCACAGACCACAATCACTTCAATACCTCCGGCGCATCACATGTATTTCTCATGCAAGCAAACACCCACAACATTGGCATAATTCATTCCCCATTCCATTCACAAACAAAGAAAGGTTTCACTCACATCTGTATCCGTCCCAATCAAGACCTTACTATCAAAATACCTCGTCCCAGCACCCCCCTTTCCCCCAGTCCCACTCCTCTTCGGATCCTTCGTCTTCCTCAAAGCTCTCAACCTCTGCTTCAACGCCTCTCTATGATCCGGCCCCCCATCCACACTGAACCTATGCAGCACGTAGACACTCTTCAACTTGGTCCGAACATCCTTCTCCGCCATCTTATTCCACAGCTTGCGCAACACGGCATCATATATATCATACTTCCCCGAAATTTGATACGTGACACCCACCAATCGTTCGACATGCTTGGACTTGACGGGAACATCGTCCGGCCTCGTGGCCTTGAGCATAACTTGCTCCAACTCGCTGGACGTCAACCCCTTGACCTCTCGATAAATATTGCTGGACAGCTTGGTGGTAGTCTCCTGCGCCGCTTTGGTGGCTGTCAACACCGTTTGTTTGACGACGTCGGGATCGGGAATACGATCTCGAATCGCCGAGAGACCGCGCGTGAACGCCGATGGGACGGGAGGGGGAGGAGGTCCCCGTCGCTGGGAGCGGTAGGCCACTACGCGGTCGTCGCGTCTCGATCGCGGAGGGGTTTGTCGGGAGGAGCGTCGGGAGGGAGGGCGGTAGTCTTCGTCGGAGTAGTCTTCGTCGCTTCGGGGGCGGCGGGGGGCGGCGGAGGAGGATCGCGGAGGAGGGCGGCGGCGGGGAGGGGGGCGGACGTCCTCTTCTTCTTCTTCTTCTTCGTAGTCGTCGTAGGCGTCCATTTCGGCATCGTCTCCGTCGTCGTCACTTAGAACGTCGTCGAATTCGTCGGCGGGTGGTCTTGGTCTTGCGCTGTGGCCGTTGGTGTTTCTGCCGTTCTTGCCGCCGGTGGCAGTGCTTCGACGAGGAGAGGAGGAGGAGGGTCGTCCGGAGGATCGAGCGGATGACAGCTCGGATCCCGTCAGGACGAGGAAGAGAATGGCGATGGAGATTCTCATGGTCTGTTGTAACAGTTATTTAGTGGATGATTTCAACGGGCTCGATCGGTAGTTTCAGGATAGTTTCAGAGGTGGATGTGCAGGAGATTTAGATTCATGCCCGTAAGGTGATTGCTTCATGGATGGCGTGGATTGAATTGCTATCATGCCTTACGTAATATGGTATGGTACTTGTTTTGGTGGGTGATGGTTTCTTTCTCCACGCGGAACTCGTTATGGCATAAAATAATGGGCTTCATCCGTGCGGACTAAGATACTGATACATCTAAGTACGTACTACCTAGACACTGGCTAGATATTCAAGTCTATCGTTTTGTTATGTCAAAAAGATACATCATCTGGCCTAATCGATATTTAGACTTGACACCTTCTTGGTTATTTACTATCTGGGCTTAAGTAATGTTGAAAAAGATATGCTCTTCGGTTGATTCAATCAGGCATTAAGCAGCCATGAGTGCCCGCAACTTGAGTGTGTATGGGTTTGTATTGTATCGGGTGTGTATTATCTCAATAGATGATTATGTGGAACAACATTCCAACATGCTGACCCTTGGTGGCACTCCATTGTGCTGTAATGTGCTACTGCGTTATCATGAAAATGCGAGAAGCAATGCCATCAAACAATACAAGCCAGAGACAATATTGGTTTGTTTTTGGATGGATTATTAAAAACCTTGATCACATCATATTGTGCACTGTCAAAGATTCACGCACATGACTGATTGCAATCCAAGATCACATCATCATCCAATGCAGCAGCAGCAGCAGAGCAGCAGCAACAGCAGTCATGGAAGAAGGCACAAACGTTTGGCTCCGCACCCCCAAAAGCGAGTGGGGATGGGTTCCCGCCAAAATCATCAAGAAGGTCATCTTTTCCGCCACCAACGAAAACAACAAAGCCGCTTCCGAAGACGCCCAAAGCAACAACAATGAAGGAACCATCATCGAACTCACGCTCATAGAAGACTTTGCCAGCCTCAGATCCATCGAAGGCGAATACCTCAAAAACAAGCTCAGAGCCACGAGCGGCTACGGACATCAAATCTTGGGCATGCTCAAATCCGCCTCCAACAAGGCAGAGCCGTTCAATGCCACAATTCGAATCGACACCTCCTGGCCAGAACTTCCCGATGTCAAGCTCAGAAACATGCCGGCTTCTTCTTTGACATCCGCACTCTTTGGCATATTGAAGAAGATGAACGGACACGATCCCAAGGGGGCCATGGGGGAACCATCCACCTTGATTCATGATGGTATCACGGGAGGCATGGATGATCTCATCGGTTTGATGCATTTGCACAAACCAGCCATTTTGCATGCCTTGCAATTGCGGTATACGGCCGATATCATATATACGTATACCGGACCCATATTGTTGGCTATCAATCCGTTCAAGCCCATGGATGTCTACGGGGAGAATCTCATGGACTTGTATAGGATTAAGGGCGAGGAGAAGTTCATTGGCAGAAGTGCCGGCAGTGGGGGCAATGGGGGTAGCTCCAATCCCACTTTGCCTACAAATGCGCATGAGAAATCACCCACCAATGGAAAAACCAAATTCAACAATATGTCCATCCTATCGTCATCGTCACTATCCATTCCCTTGACTGACATGGGCAAACCCATCCTGTCTCTCTACCTCCATCACACCAATGGAGAGCTACCCCCACACATCTACCAAACCGCGGACGATGCCTATCATGCCATGATGAGGGGAATCGACATGGACAAATTTGTCAAACAATCCACTTGCAAAAGCCTGGCCAAGAAGGAAAGCAAGTTCAAAATGCCCACCAATCAATCGATCCTCATCAGCGAAGAGAGCGGAGAGAGCGGAGCAGGTAAAACCGTAACAACCAAGATCATTCTCAATTATTTTACCATGCTCAGTTGGAAACTGCAAGAGAAAGATACTGGCGAAAACCAGCAGAGGAATGACAACGGAGGAGCATCCATCAAGCAACAAGTCCTTCAGAGCAATCCCATTGTTGAAGCGTTTGGGAATGCTTGTACCATGCGCAACGACAACTCCTCTCGATTTGGAAAATATATTGATATTGCTTGTACATCTGAGGGGAAGTTACTGCGGGCATCGATCGATACCTATTTGTTGGAGAAGGTGAGTTTCTTCTGATGGAGCAATCTTTTTGAAGAGCTGAAAAGTTTCACTACAGTTTCCGCCCTGAGCCCCTATTGCCACATAGGTTTTAATGATTCTATTTGCAATTGCACCTTCTCCGATGCTTCCATGGACCCATCCGCAGGGGGCCATGGGGGAACCATCCACCTTGATTCACGATGGTATCACGGGAGGCATGGATGATCTCATCGGTTTGATGCATTTGCACAAACCAGCCATTTTGCATGCCTTGCAATTGCGGTATACGGCCGATATCATATATACGTATACCGGACCCATATTGTTGGCTATCAATCCGTTCAAGCCCATGGATGTCTACGGGGAGAATCTCATGGACTTGTATAGGATTAAGGGCGAGGAGAAGTTCATTGGCAGAAGTGCCGGCAGTGGGGGCAATGGGGGTAGCTCCAATCCCACTTTGCCTACAAATGCGCATGAGAAATCACCCACCAATGGAAAAACCAAATTCAACAATATGTCCATCCTATCGTCATCGTCACTATCCATTCCCTTGACTGACATGGGCAAACCCATCCTGTCTCTCTACCTCCATCACACCAATGGAGAGCTACCCCCACACGTCTACCAAACCATGGACAATGCCTATCATGCCATGATGAGGGGAATCGACATGGACAAATTCATCAAACGATCCACTCGCAAAAGGTTGGCCAAGAAGGAAAGCAAGTTTGAAATGCCCACCAATCAATCGATCCTCATCAGCGGAGAGAGCGGAGAGAGCAGAGCGGGTAAAACCATAACAACCAAGATCGTTCTCAATTATTTTACCATGCCCAGTTGGAAACTGCAAGAGAAAGATACTGGCAAAAACCAGCAGAGGAATGACAACGGAGGAGCATCTATCGAGCATCAAGTCCTTCAGAGCAATCCCATTGTTGAAGCGTTTGGGAACGCTTGCACCATGCGCAACAACAACTCCTCTCGATTTGGAAAATATATTGATATTGCTTGTACATCCAAGGGGAAGTTACTGTGGGCATTGATCGATACCTATTTGTTGGAGAAGGTGCGTTTCTTCCGATGGAGCAATCTTTTTGAGGTGCTGAAGAGTTTTGCTACAGTGTCCACCCTGAGCCCCCATTGCCACATAGGTTTTAATGATTCTATTGGCAATTGCACCTTCTCCGATGCTTCCGTGGACCCATCCGCATTGACAGTAACTTCCCCAGTGCCATCCGTGAAAGACACAATCAACGACCCTCCCTGAGAATTGATACCCCGGTATCTTTAAGAATTGCTTAGGTGGCATGCCTCTTCCATAGAAACACGTATACGTGGTACTAATTTTGATAAGTGTACATATTTTAGGGGACTACATGGTACACTATATGGTATGGTACCACGTGGGTTTTGAAGCAACCCGCAATATCTCTCCCTTGCACTGGGAGCAGCGTCCTCGCACAACAACAAAAAACTGGCGCAACGTGGCAATTTCCGCCCCCAGCAGAAATCCTCCCGTTTCTCTTCCTGCGCTGGTTTTTTGACTGCAGCTTCTTTGCTGGCTCATTTTTAATGACCCACTCATCACGTTAGCTAGAGAGGTCTGAATAAAATATCCCTCCCACTCACTGGGAGTGTGCAGTAGCTTGCACAGCAACAAAAAATTGGGGCACCATGGCAATTTCCATCCCCAGCAGATTTCCTCCCATTTCTCTTCATGTGCTGGTTTTTTAACTGCGGTTTCTTTGCTGGCTTATTTTTAATGATCCACTCATCATGTTGGCTAGGTGTTTGTATGAGTTCCATTTGATTGTTGCATGATTTTAGATGGCGTTGATTTAATGAGTTTCATCCCCATTGAAATAGCTCACAAAATCCTCACTCTTCACCCCCTTCCAGCATTCAAATATCAGAATTAACCTCACGATTCTATTCTAGAGGATAATATCATAAGGGGAATGCCTTTGAATGCATGTTGAACGGTGTTTTTTTGTCGTTCATGGGTCATTTTCACTGTTGGTGAAGTTAATAACTTTGCACCCAAACACAAACAACCACAACTAATTCCCTCCTACTTCTCTTTTTGAAAGGGACCTCAAAATCTAATTGAAATGATCCCACATCAACAGATTCTATGTTTGAATTTTCAAAAACAGTGAGAATTTGATGGTTTGCTGACTATTTCCCTACTAGAGGATATTAGTTACTTCAATCGGGTTTTTGCACATTTTTTAAAGTTGCCCTGGTGAGTACGGAGCATGGACGCTAGGTGCAGCACTGGCACAAATAGGATGATGCCTCATTCCTACAGCAATGACAAGCAAGCAAGTGAAGGTGTGGTGGTTGTTTTGGTCTGAGGGCAAGCAGTGAAGGTCTGGTGGTTGGTATGGTGTCGGGGCCGATGCTTATGTATTCATGGTGGTTTGATGTTTCAGCTTGAAATGGCTTGCATTGACACAGCTGTTTCAGGGTGATGCATCCACACATCAAACAAACTAGCACCATGTTGGAAGTATCTAGTGTTGCCCTGATGCCAAGATTATACTGGCTCCTTTGTATACAGCACTCTTGGGGGAGAACTTTGTGTTGGAAAACGGGGGGGGGTGCTTCAGATCAATTCAATTAATTGACAATTTTGTGAGAGCTTGCAGCCTTTCTGAGGAAAAGATTGGGATGACTCATCCCCAAAGAGAAATAGGAGTTTACATGTTTTTGATGCTTGTGGACATAAAGAAATAGCTCTAGATAAACATTTTGCTGTTGCCCCCTCTATTTGTTATGTATTAACTATTTCACATTATGATTTCTTTATTAAATGATTGCAACTGCATTGTGATGGTGATGGGATGATTATCTAACCTGACATGCATGTGTCCAAAAATACCACATACATATTACGTATTATTTGCAATCTAGAACAAAAATTTTATTACTTAAACCATATGACAGTCAAAAATATGATCAATGATAAAAAGGTGACTTGGTTGCTATTATTTTAGTAAACATTTACAAAATCCTCACTTCAATCCAGTTGCCAGAGCACCAGCCTGCAACCTCATTACACTAACATTTCTTGAAACCATGAGTGCACCTGCCATTTATATAAACTTTTATTTTTTATGCCAAAAAGATCAAGCTATGATTGGGAATGACCTTTCATAATCTGGAAAATGTCAGAGTAGTGGATGCATTGGAGAAGGTCAGGGTTGTTGCCAATAGTGAACCATGTGGATGTTGCATTGTCACATTGTGAAGGGAGTGCCATGAAGACATGTTAGATGTGATATTGGATCTGGACTGGAGAGATACAATGAAGATTCAAGAGAGGAAGATCACAATGGAGAGATGAGGTGGAGGAGGAAGTGTCATGTGCTGGTTTGGAAGCAAAGTCAGATGATAGAATGCACAAGCTAGGATAATTCTTAATATATATTTATTCTCTTGGACCATGCACATGCCGAAAATTATTTGCTTCCCTTGACTTTGGTTTACGGGATAGTTGCATTCAGCAATCCCATTTATCACTTTTTCACTGAGAAAATGATGACAACCGATCTTCTTCATGGTCAAACTTTGTATGCAGATGAAAGCTAGAGCAAATGAATTCCATCCTTGAAAAAATAGTGTTTGCAGGGATAAACTGATGTGATATGGCAATACCAAAGAAGTTTGACAAGATGCATAGAAGATGTCCACAAGATGTGGCAACACACAAAATGGCTATCACATTTATCACAGTTGTGACTTATGCAACAAAAGAAAAATGCAAAATAACCTCTGATAATTCAAATTTGAATTGTGATCTAACATTTAGCAACAATGTCAAAAAGAGTCTTAAAATTAAGTCTAAATTAAAATGAGTTGGCCTACCTCTAAATGCCTGCTATTGCTAAGTCTAGGCTTTATAAAACCTTCCATATCCCAACTACAAGTATAATAGTACAAATATTGCACTGATTGAATCAAACGTGGTATCTTTTTACATGAATTCCTTATGGTGCAATAATTGCATCATTACAGTGGATGATTTCTTCTGTCATCGTGTGTAATTCTTCTTGAAAATGTGGTAACCTTGTTTGCCTGCCAGGATATATGTACATTTTTATGTTCACTTTTTTGATGTATTTTTATTACCTTGATGTTTGATTAAATTATGGCAGTTGATGGGATATGTGGCAGAAGTGGTGCATGGTACAGTTCATTGCTTTATAACTCTATGAGATGTTCAGTTTAAAAGACTTAGTTTGATTAAATATATTAATGCTACATTTTTTGTTTAATAATATGGTGTCTTTACACTTTGTGCAATGATGAATTCCGGGGGGCTTCTTGATTCTTTACAAGATAGATAACTAGGAGGATTTTGACAAGGTGATGGGATCTTGTTTGTGTCAATCTTGTTAAGCGTGTGAGTTTTCTTTTTTGACATGTTCATGGGCAAGATATAAGATCCTGTGTATGGTTACAAGGTCACTACATTGAGGTTGAGGAAAAACTTGAAAGTTGTAAAAAAATCAAGCATCTTTTTAAAAATTTGTCATCATCTGTCATGGACCACTGCTATAATATGTAATATTGACATTTGACCCAAAGTAGTGATCTTTTATCAAGTGAGTTTTTTTATGGAGTGACAATTTATGCTTGCATGATTTGATTTGAATTGGCAATTGAATTGCCTTTGTGCAGATAGCTTGTGAAATAAGCTTTCTGATAGCTCACATGATTTGATTTGAATGTTTACTTTAATGCTGTGTGCAGTGTAATGGCAGTGCTTGTTGAGTTGTGGTGCAGTTGGAGTAGCAGTTGGATTTGATTTGGTGATGATGAGAAAGGTTTTTTGCACAAATATCTTATTGAATAAGCAATCTATGCAAAATAGCCATTTTTTAACATCAGTTCTTTGTGCACTGCAAAAATGGCCTATTTTGCAAAAAATGACCTCTGCCATGTTGGAATAGTGTCATCTCCTGTACCTACAAAAATAAGCTATTTTTCACGGATAGCCTATTAAATAGGCTATCTATGCAGAATGCTTATTTTTGCAAAAATGGCTATTTGTGCATTGCACAATTAGAATTAGCCAGTATCACAGCGCTAGAGTACAGCCCCTGTACCACACTATGGCATTGTTGAGTAAGCAGTCATGTTGGCCAGCACTGCAGTTACCCTGCATAAAACAATTTCAGATTAAAAAGTTACATCAATCAAATGAGCAATCACATAGCACATTAAATAAGCTGTCTCAATGAAGACCCATATAGCCAGTTCAAATTGAATCATGCCAGCATAAAAATTGCCACTTTGCATGATAGCTTCTACAAAACTCAATTGATAAAAGTTCACTGCCATGGCACAGAGCTGATGTGTCAATATTATCTAACGATAACAGTCCTTGACAGATGCTTGCAAACTTTAAAAAATTTGCTATATGTGGGATTAAACTCTTTAATGCTTTCCCTCAACCTTGTTATCTAGTCTAAATGCCACCATGCTATCTAGCAGAGGTCATGGATAAATTCTCATTATCAAGATGTATTCTTGCGTCAAGAAGACTAACAGTACCAGTTTAACAGTAGTACTGACGCACCCCCTTTTGTAACAAAAAAATCGATTCTTGTTTATTTCCATAACTTTTTTCACAGCGCTCGGAGCGCAATTTGCAGGAAATATTACGAATTCGTCTTTTCGCGAGGTTTCAATTGGTATATGGGTCGATAGGGCTCTGACCACTGCTTGCCATTCAAAATCTCGCTCGAGCATAGATCATCTAGAAAAAATATGCAGTCCTCATGCCACATCCACATGTTACAAAGCACATTACTTCTCCCTTTCCTGATAGAATTGCGGTAACATAGTGTTGCCTCACTCCAAACATGACTAGGAGTGAGGAAGAGCTTAAAGCTCTTGTGAAGAGGGCCGCCAAGGCCAAATCAGATCATGTAACTCTCAGCATCCCGGAGGCGATGAGAGTGGCAACTTTTACTCTCAAGGAGAGTAATGATCGCACTCTCCAGATGAGAGTACGCAGAGCATACCTGCCACCTCCACAGGCAATTAATGTTGTTGAATCTTCACCTGCATCAACTGTGTCAACTTTAACTCCTCCAAACTTCGCCACACTTCCCAAACTCAAGAAGATTAGGCTTACATCAGCCGCCGCCCAACAGAAACGTGCCAATGATTTGAAAGTCAAGCTCCACCACAAAGCTGCACACAAAAGAGCTACATCTCTCTATGCTAGCGAGCAGTCAAAGCCAGTGGGAGAGAAGAAAATGTCAGCAAGTGAGGTTAGCAATTTGGTGTTTGGGGAGTTTGGGGTTGAAATTTCAAAACGTACAATTCAGCGTGAAGTGGCAGAGGATCGAATTGGTGTGAGTCCAAAAAAGAAAGGGCCCCAGGGGATCATACCCCCACTGATATATGACACTCTATGCAATGCTTTTGAGAGCTACATTCAAATAAAACAACTAAATGGACAGGGAACTGACATCACTAACAATAAACTAATTGAACTGTTGAAGAAATGCACGAGATCTGTTACTGTATTAAATTGCAATCATTTGCTGTCTCGTTTGTTGAAGTCTACAGCATTGGAGCTGACAAGCGGAAGAAGCAACAATGTGGAGGAAAGGCGGGTGCGCTGGACAACATATTTTAATATAAAGTCTTGGTTTGATAATTGGGAGAGGGATTTGTTGGAGTTGGGATTTGCCAAAGTTGATTCCAATGGAAAGACCGTGATACCTAGAGAACAACTTGCAAAAATTGTAAACATTGATGAGACTTGTCTTGTTTTGGATGGGAGCAAATGTAACAGAGGTGGTAGGCCAGAGATTACATTTTATTCCCCCAATCTACCCAATCTTGGCAAAGCCACTATTAAAACTAGTGCGGCAACTACAATGATCACCGGTAGTACTGCTGCTGGAGAACCAATGCCGCCACACTTCCAATTCTCAACAACGGCTCAATCAGAAGACACCCAACGGGTGAACATTAGGATGAGTACTTTCTTTCCTAAAATTAGAGGTAAATTTGGAACTGATTGTGAAAAAGAGTGGCCAGTGACTTTAGCGATGAATTTGAAAGGTGGAATGGATGAGAGAGAATTCAGATCATATTTTTTAAATTCTATTGTGCCATTGTTCCCGGATGCTGAAGATGTCACAGGTAAGAGAGTAATCATCAAGGTTGATAGTGGTCCAGGCAGAATGGAGTTAGGATTTTTGGCAGAGGCAAGAACTCTTGGGTTTATTATTTATCCAGGAGTACCGAATACTACTGCAGTTACTCAAGAGACTGACCAGAGCTATGGTCCATTCAAGACACAATTTCAAAAAAATTTGAAGATATTGTCAGACTCTAGGTTAATTGGCAACTACAGTACTAGTTTGCCGCCATGGATGGTCGGCCTTGTTGTGTTTGGAGGGACAGATCCCATCTCCGGTGTTGTTGTTTCGTGCAGTGCATTTGACATGGGTTTCTCCAAAGAACGAAATTGTGCTGTGTGGGAAAAGTGTGGTGCTGCCCCGCTGACCCGTGCATGCCTACAAAACAATTCACAAGTCAGGAGAGAGATTGGTGATGATGACGATGCAGCAAACACGGCCATGACTCGCATACAAGAGGCAAACAATGTCTCAACTCATTTTTTGTCACGTAATGGCTTTGATGGAAATGTTTTCAAAGATAATGTTAAAAAGGTTGGCAGAAAGTCAGTGACGGTACGGCATTCGATGGAGAGAATTGAAAAAATTCAACAAGCCACTACTCACGGCAATCTCTTTCATGCAACGGGAGGTGGCCACCTGACAGATGATGATATTTTTTTGGCGGCACAAAAGAAGGTTGTTGAAACACAAATTAAGGAATTTCAAAAGAAGAAGGAGTCTGTAGGAAAGATGGTGAATGTTGAATGGAAGGCAAGAGATATTTTAGCACAAACAACACGTCAAACTTACTCTACTGATGAGATGTGAGTCTTGATAACTTATTATCAAGTCAAGGATCACAGTGGAATGAAAAAGGCCACATTGGCAAAGTGGAAGTAGGTATTAGATAGTCAGAAGGATGCATCAATTTGCAGAAAATCGGAGGCAATGAACAAAAATTAGGTCAGCAAATCTCAGCATGTCACTTTGGCTGATACATTGCTTAGAAGGCATCAGCAGATAGTAAAGCAAGTAAATACTGTCATTACTTAAATGTCAAAGGAGGGAAGAGAAGAGTTGAGAAAGAAGCTGGACAAAACAGATCAAATGGAGGAGGTAAATCACTCACTTTTTATTTCAGTGATGCCTGATTTGGTCACTGAAAACTCAGCATCAAAGCCTGATGAGCAACTCACATAGAATGACAGAGAAGGAATACATGAGGCAAATGGAAGATAAACAACTATATAAATAACATACCTTTACTACAGTCCCATCTTTACTGCCTCCCATCACAATGACCATCATGTACAAAAATTGTATGGTAGAAATGGTAGATTTCTTGCAAAATATTCAAATCAGACCAAACAAACTAGTAGGATGGTCACAGCAGTTATTTGGCGGTGATGGCAACCATGTAACACCTGGAATTTTTAGCGGTATTTTCAAGTAGGAAGTGATACAGAGGTGGTGCAAAAAATTATTATGGTGTGAAAATATTGTGTCATGATTTTTGATCCTGTAGAAGTTTTGTACACGATGCTTTTGTAAAGCAGCAGTACTACAGTTTCACTGATATGTTAATATGGCTGCTGCAAATTGCAAGATGTGGTGAGACGGAGAAACTCTTGTAGGGAATGCAGTTATACATGACTGGAAAAGAGGGGTCATCATTGTTTGATTGGGGTCATTTCGATCATTGTTAAATTTTGGGTCACTGCACATTGAGGAACATCTGGATGTTATGCAGAAACAAGCAAGGTAATTTTCCAATCTGAGCAACAAAGTTGGGGTAGAGTTATGATATCTTAATGTTTACATATATTCATTTAAATATTGATTTCATCTGACAGAATGACTAGGTATGGTGGTTCTGTCAGACAAACCATCCGGGATCCATATAGTCACCCCCGTCCTGTTTCTCGGTAATTATGTAGTCATGGTTTTGCAGATCATGCATGACAGCCAAAAATATATCATATCATGGGAGATTTCTACCATAAAAATTGTTGAACAAGGACATCAATGAGATCGTCTCATTTTACAAAATCTCAC
>JALLPC010000404.1:0-13550 GCA_036940045.1 Stephanocyclus meneghinianus | reverse complement strand
CTAGGAGGCTCTGTACCCTCTTGCCCACTCACCGCCCACCTTTATGTTGACCCAACCATGGCAAACCCCACACGCGCAACAGCTATTGCTGCTATAGACTCTAAATATTTATTTAGGTAGATACTATCACTGCACAGGATCAACGGTCCCTTAGGATTGAATTGACTCCAACTACCCTGAGTCTCTATAACACTTTTAGGGACTCAAGTTTAGGAACTATGGCCTCAGACAAACAAACATGCATCTTTTGATTACCTGTACATCTCAAACTTGAAAAACTGTTTCACTGAAGAAGGACGAGAAGGAGGAGGGGGGGAAATTCTCAGTTTCCCATTCAACTACGCTTTGAAGAGATTGATAATATGCAATTGCGCAAGCATTCTCTAAAAATCCACGAATTCTCTAAAAATCTACGAATCTTACAAATATCCTATAGGCTACACAAAATCGAACTTCCGAATCCATGAACCTATTTTCTTGCGAATGAAGCACGTTTCCTAAACCTTATTTGTTCTCATACCCCCACAAATCGATCCCGGGAGAAAACTGACACTTACATACTGTGAGTTCAATATATTGTTCGTCTCCAAAATAAAAAATGTTTCCCACAGTGTATGGTAACTGTTAAACGGTATGGTACACATAAGATGGGAAAAAATGATAAATCTACCATTCATGTGAGGAGTACCACATATGCCATGTAAATAACAACTTAAGTCCTGAAGCACCTCAAAACGAAAGTGAACATGTTCAATATTGTCTGTTTGAAGCCAGCAACGCTTGCCAATTCATGATGCCTCGCCTGAACCAAGGTGAGCACCCGATGTTGTCATCCCATAAAATAGTACCATTAACAATACATGGAATTAAACTGACCTCACCATGACACTCTTTCGCTTGAAGTCATCTTGCTTCACCCATCTCTCTCCTCCCGACAATCGCTCATCTCTTGCAGATACCGAACATTGCTACAACAAAAATGATAGTTTTTGTGGCAAACACATCAACTACGGGGATGTACTTGGATTCAAAGGAAACCAAACGACTCGTTCTATTCTTGATGAACTTGTCGATGTTTGCCAGGAGAACACCACTGCCTGTGAAACACGAGTTTCCTCTCTACCCATCCAATGTGACATTTCGATCTTGGACAAATCATCATTTCGCGGCTTTTGGTGGAGAAATCTCCCAACAGCGAAGCTGAACATTCATCCTTGTGGCGACTCTGTAGTCATGGTAATTGAACCAGGAGAAATTAGCGAAGATGTGGTAATGTTGTCGAACTGCCATGCAATTCTCTCGAATGAGAATTCTTTGTTCCTTCCTGTGGAAGCTCTGCCGTCCGAGTTTCTGATTCCGTCGCGGAAACATGATTGCAAAGTAATAAGACGGAGGAGAGCGGATGGGTATCACAATGAAGAAATTTGTAGCAAAGAAGGTGTTGTGGAGGGCACTGTCTCGTTTGACTTCAGTAAGGCGACTGAAACACTTCGTGCACATGCTGACGGTCGTTCAGAAGAGTTTGGATCGGGTTCTTGGAAAACCTGCGCTTGGGTAATGTTTTTCTTCCTCGTTTTCTTGATATCATTCATTGCACGGAAGAAATGGCAACACGCATTGGATGACAATGCTCCTGCTGAGGGTGCTAGTGGCACATTGAAGGAAGTCGTATTGACGGAAAGAAATCGCGAAAAAGAAAGAAGGGAAAACGATGAGTCAGAAGAAATTGACCAATTGCCATTGTGCAAAAAGAATAGAGCTATCAGCATGGATGGCTCGTCACTCGTGAATGTAGAAATGCCAATCGGAGATAGTTCCAATGCATCTGTTTCGTCAACACGAGTGGTTCAAAGCAGTGGCGATCGAACGCATGCAGTATACAACAGTGAACATCAGGTTGTTGAACAGCCGAGTCCGAATACACGATTCTCGAATGTTTCTCTATTGCCTAACGGGACAAATGATGAAGAACATGCCATCATTCATACCATCCTTTACCAATTTCATCAGCGGTGGGCAGCCAATGGGCTAGACCCTCAAATATCTCTCGGTCTAGCTGCAACATTCGAGATGATTTTGCTTCTCGCTCTGTGGTGCAAGCAGTATTTCTCTCCAATTGTTTTCGAGACTTACTCTCAGACAGAAAGACATCACCAGGAAAGAATGGATGCACCTTCGCTTCGTGAGACCCGGAGACTACGAAATAAAATTTTCCACTTACCATTCAATACAAATTTATTGCTTCTTGCAATTTCATCCAAAGTTGTATGGGTCCTGGAGTCGCAGCCGATACTCATTAGTGTGCACAATACCCTTTTTTCTATAGTATGTCCCTCTTGCAGGATCCCAAGCATTGAAGCATATCAGCAAGTTCGTCGTTATTTCATCACATTTCAATTTGGGAGATTCCTTTCTTTGCTTTATAATGGCGTGACGGCTCCTGACATGTTCTGGTGCGTTGCCAAGATTACGTTCCTTGCATTAAGCTGTGGCGTTTTCGTGTATTATTGTCCTTTTCGCAAACAAGCCTTCGTAATGATCTTGGGACTCATCATCGGGCGGAGCATCATTCAACTAATAATCACCGTTTTTATTGCGAATATCATTCTGATGCTTTTTGTCCGCTGGGCCTCAGATGCAACGGGGAAGAGATTGAATGCCATGGAAAGTGAAAGCCATTACGAGCACTGTCTTTTAGTTGGGACGGTGCTTTCGTGGTGCACATCTGTTGGTGTTGGATGTTGCTACGGTTTGCTGTCACCTGACATTGCATGGCAATAGGTTGTGGTCGCAATGCAATACTTCGCTTAAAAAAGGCGGCGATTTCCAACGTGATTAAAAGAATCGAGAGATTCCGAAAGCAGCTGTAACGAGATTAACGTGCCTTCTAGTTTCTAATGTATCAATAACTATTTTCATCATTCACGATGTACGAACACCACAATGAATTGTATGAGAGAGTGATTCTCGTTTTATTACTATTCATGGCCTTAGGACCGAAACGCCAATTGTAGCTTTGGTGCTACCTCAACCAGTGTATACACCTCACGACATGAAATATCCTCAACTGTCGATAATTCTCTGTACCATCAAGCTGTTCAGCACAAAGAGATGAGGCAAGGCAAGTTTTAGCGCATGACGCTCTTGAAACCAGTAAATGTGTCATCGAGGTTCTTTGCCACAGATTATGCTACAAGGAGCACTTTTGCTTTTCACAATCTTAAAGCGCTTACGAAGTTCTTTCTTTGCCCAAGGCTCATTGAAGGCGGCGTCGATGTGCATCATCATGCATTAGCATTCCTTAGAAAATTCATAGAATAACAAATGGTCATTTCTTCTTTTTATTCGCCTTTTGAATCTTCCATTTGAGCCCCTTAACAGTTTTGGCCACCACCCAAACCGGTGGCTGCTGTCGCTTCGAAATCAAATCCAGTCGTTTCTCCATAGTGGCCGTGGTGGCAGTGTCACGGAATAAAATGTACCACGAGCTCAAGTAGGGTGTCGTCTCCCCTGTCTCTTGAACATGTTCGGGTTTTTGATTCCAACTCGGCATGGTGTAGGTATATGGCTGAATGGGAGATATGTAAAGCAATTGATTTGTCGATTTGCCCATGAGAGATGTGTATTCGGTCTTTCGTGCTACCCAATTGGGCATGAGTAGACAAAATGGTTTGTCATTCTTGTTTGTAACGAAGTGAATCAATTTTTCAATGTGATTTTCGCTGTAGGGTGGATTCGTGACGATGACATGATGATCAGGTATATCATTTTCTTTGATTCGTTGATAAAAATCAATGTTTTGATTGATTACGTTGTCGAATCCCAGGTATGCCAAATGTCGCTTGACTGTCCCATCGCAGTAATAGGGATCCCAAATGCGCAATTGGAATGGTGGAACGTTGAGTTGTTGGGCAATGTGTTTCAGCACAGGTTGGATGTGTTGATAGGCACAGAGAGGTGTTTCGCAGTGATCGAGCGGATTGGCTTCGAATGCATGACGGCCATGCGGAGAAGACGCCGTCGATGCCTCCGTTTTTGAAGGCGACTTGTCAGTCGGATGGTTATTTTTATGATCTGTAGCTCGTTCTTTCGATGCCCTTGAGAACTTGGCTTCGGATTCAAGCGGCTCTTTCAATGTTGCCATGGATGCTTGAGCATTGATGCTTGCCTTGGTCCGTTTTCCTTTGATTGATCTCCCCATTTCATGTGACAACAGATTCGTTGGATTTTTTGAGAGTGGCATTTTATGAGCATTTTATGGTAGGGGGGGGAACATGAGGAGTTTGTATTGTATTGTATTGTACCAGGTGTTGTTTGTCCCTTTGAGTACGCAGTAATACTGTAAGGTATGGAACGGTATCGTACTTACCTATAATGAGGCATGATGGCATAAAATTCCCGCTAAAATTTTCAATTTTCAATGGTCCTCCACGCTTCAGATTTAGTTTAGTCTATTGTGCTATGACATGTAGGTAGAGAGACAAAACAAGGACATCACACAAGAACTCACTCATTGTAAAAAATGTGACTTGGTACCATCTACCTATTGTACGATACCATTCAATGTTGTACAAGCAACAGCACCAGCCATCTCACAACATGTTGTATTGTACCATACAGACACTCCCCGCCCGTCAACCTTACAACAGCTTACGATCATTAATATACGCACGAGCATTCTCCCAGGTAATTATGTGGGTGTTGAGTTCCTGTGAGTGCGTCTATCTGACAGTGTCAATGTGGATAATGTCATCTCCATGAAGACCAACGACCATGCTAATTCCGAAAGTATACTTGCATGAAGGAAACAACACGGTGACTTCTGTCCGAGAGAGGTGCATGCCATTAGTGAGCCGTCGCCAGCAACGAATCGTGTGGCGATAGTAGGAGTTTTGATGTTTGTGATGACTAAAGGCGGCATCGTTTAATCGTGTCGTGCTTGATTGTCTGTCACGATTTTGTTGCCCTGCATTCTGGCAGCTGCTTGATGAAGCTTGCCATTTCTCGTTCGATTTTCCCAGCTGCTTGGCATCTCTCTGCTCGTGAGTTTTGACAACACGGATTTACACCAATTTCATAAAATTTTAAGGTTCACTTTCACGTGGCTGCCGCTCAACACTTGTTGCCTTTGACACAATAAATAGCCACTCTCTGACCGACAACCATTAGTCATCAATCCCCCATTTGCACCTGCATTTCAACTTCCCCGCAAAGAAACATCATCAACGTGATTCATTGCACACCCATATCAGTATCACTCCATTAACCGCCGAAGCATGGACCAGCCTGTCCTTCTACCAAAACTTCAAACCGCACTCTCTTGTCTTTACAACAGCCATCACACCAATGAGCAACATCGGCACGAGGCACATCAATTCCTTCTCACCTTCAAATCATCTAATTTACGTCGTCTCGTCGTGTCACGCCTGCAATCTCAAAAAGACCGTACTACCACTAACAACCATGACAGCAACATCAACAACATCATTGATGCATTCTCGTTCGAGAACGATCTCCAACGTCATGCACAAGACTCCTCCGCTCATACAATTGGATCCATCTATCTCTCTTGTCTCGCTCTACTCCTAGCATCATCACATCAAATCCTCAACAACATCGATTGCACCCATGAAAGGATATTTGCCGCACAAACACTCAACCATAGATGTCGATCGATCAAACTCGTCGAGTCCTTTGATATTGAGGCAGAGGATGGATTGGAATGTGGAGTGGCTCGGATAGTATTGGCTTGGGAGGACGAAAAGAGACGGAGTCCGAATAATGTTGCTGTTGATGCTGACAATGGAGGTCGGGCGGCAAAGTCGAAAATTGTTCTGAATGCGTGGATCGAAAGGTATGTGCCCATGTTGGTACACCGATGCAATGGCATGACAAATAACAACCATCACGCTTCGTTATGTCACGGAGGGCAACTTTTAGCCGTGGTGTTGGAACGACATTCCTCCTCTCTCCTGCTCGGAAACGAGGATGAAGAACGAGGAGAGGAAAGGATCAAGGGAAACTTGACGATGTTGACGTTGGCCGTAGCGCTGTATGCATGTGCTTTTGCGGAATACGAAGAAGAATATTATTTTTCACGGCAACTAAAACATCAGCAGGAACAACAACAACAACAACAACTTCGGACTCCATGGGCCAACACTGTGCTCTCCGAACTCGGATCGGCTCTCTCAATAACTGCATTACGCATACGATATCGTCCCACACAAAACAACCAAGACACACCTTCGAGTGAGCCGAGCGTTCCACCTCTCATCGACCTTTTAATCCACTCCATTCGCGTCGTAGCAGATGCTGCCTCAATATACTTCTCACAAAAACAACAACAGCACCAGCATTCCCAAGATAATACCATGCAAACTCTAGCGCAATCATGTCACACCCATGCCATAAAACGATCCATCGCGGCATGCCTCATGTCTCTTCCCGAAACCGTGCTCTTACCCCCCGGCAGCGACAGAGGGGAGGATAATCATCGTATCCCATCCATTGATCGCGCTTGTTTGAGAGCGGCTTCGCTAGAGTTACGATCGGGGAATGGAAAGGGTACAACCGAGGGTGGCGGCGCGGTGATGGAAAAAATGTGGATGGAAATAATCAAATCTGAACTCGGGGAGAATGTTAATCAATACGAAGATGTGGCGCATGCCATGGCAAGACTGGATGATGCATCAGCGTCACGTATTTTGGAATGCTGCGAATCTTGGGCACGGTTCGTTTGGGTGCCTCTGCATGTAATCGACGTCACTGTCGGGACATTGGGTCTGCGATACTTGTCTGTGTGGCAGGATGACACCCCCGCAAAGCAATCGAAGCATTATCAAAAGGCTCAACAATGCGCCTTTCAGTATCTTGTTTCTATATTTGAAGGCGCTTCCCCTTCTTTGACAGTAGAGGATATTCTCTCGGCAACACTGGGAATTGCTGCGGGGAAAGGTGGGGGCAGCAGTTCAAAAAGTTCAACGAAAAAGAAGCAGGGAAATAAGTCGAAAAAACGTCAAGAGAGAAGGTTAGAAAGGGCCAATGGGAATGTCGATGTTGCTGAACCGACTTGTTCGGCTGAACTAGAGTTGCTGCAAAGGAAATATTCGGCGTCAGTCGCAGCGGCCGCGGTTTTGGGCGTGTCAGTTCGTCAAGATGGCTCTTCGTCTGAGGATACAACATTCGGGCTGAGGTCTGCGGCGTCCACTCCATCAACTTCCACGCATGGCATTTGCTCAACTGTGTCTATTTTAGCGACGTCCGTGTCACCCCACCTTCTTTGGTTAGAAAGAAGTGCAAATGACGGTCATCGTCCAAGCGAGCACTGGTGGTTAACGCTCTTCTCCCTCATCTTGGAGTCCGTTCGCAGATTGTGCCAGTCTAGCAATCGAGATATTCGAGCTCTAGCATATGAGCCACTAATGATTTTGCACGAATCCTTAAATTCTACTCCTGTGGTTCGCTTAAGAATGGAGCAAATCGCTGTTGATGCAGTTTGCGAGGTGTGTGCCATCTTGTCTTTCGTTTGCGTGCCCAATTCTATCAATTGCCTCATGATTCTTATTCTTCTCGTTCCCGTCAGTGCGCACTGGCATTATCCGTCTCGTGTAGATACCCAGACTGTTATTTTCTCGACTTGGCCATGGATAACGATGAGGACGTGGAATTTGAAAGAAATGACGTTCGCGATGTGGTCCGGTCTGTATCAAGTTTGGACTCTGGTAACTTTGGCACGGCCGAACACAAATCACCATCCATGCTAATTTTGGAACATTTAGTTAATTCATGCAACGAATCTATACAAGCGACAGCACAACACAACCTCCTTCCACCAGAGAGTGTTGTGCATACCTTGTCTGCCCTCGCTAAGCCTTTGAATAAGCTCGGAACAAAGTATGCAGACCAGCCAACGCAAAACGATTGCCAAATATTAATGATATCTGTCCTAGCTTTGGGCAGTGTGTGTGAGCGTTTAAATCTATCCTTTCGCTCTGAATCCCTATCTCAAATATTGCCTGTCAGTCGACTTGCATTAATGGGATTGGCATCACTGTCACCATTGTTTTCATCACTGGTGAGCGTTAAACTCAGATCTACGACCAGTAATGTCGAGAAACAATTGAATCACGCATTTGACAACACCTTAAAAGTCGCTTTACAGCATGCGATCATGTCATCTGCAAAGATACCAGAACTGGCAGCTGAATCAACTCTAAAGATAACACGGTATGATATTAGAGGAGCAATGAGAGGACCCGGTGGCGAAGATCATGGTAAGTCTGTTCATAAACGCTCCAAAATTTGGCCCCATGGTTTGTTACTCCTAAATCTTTTGATATCCTTCTAGTTGGCTGCATAGCTTTGATGCGGTTGTCTTTTGAAAGTGATAACTTGGCATTTGCCATGCTGAGCATCTATGGTTCTTCATTACTGCGTGATCTAGCAAGTCTCCACCAAGAGCTCAAGACACTAGAAAATAATCGCCCTCCCGGACGCGACCATGGAATAGGGGTCGCTCCGATATCTAGACGGTTAGTGCTCAGGACTATCTCTCACTTGTGCATGCTTCAGATGAAGACATCTGGTGACGAAAGCGGAAGGATCATTTTACAAGAATTATTACAAGTTCCTCTGAGCGAAATAAGTTTTCAGAAAGACCTTCATGTAACAAGCGATAAATTGTTTCGCCTTTGCGAGTCAACGTTTGACTTGGCCTCGTTCGACAGCATTGCTATCGCAGATCTATTCAACAATCCAACTAGTGAACTTGGCTGCGTGTTTGAGTGCGTTTTGTCTGGATATTCTCGTCTTTCGTTCTCTGCTGACTTTGATCCGTGGTTTGCGCAGGTGAGAGTTGTTAAGGGCAAGCAAATTGTGCCAATTCAATTTTCTGACGAATCTAATTTTTCGGTTATTAGTGGGCTCGACTAAGAGGTGCAGCTTTGTGTTTACTTGGATCTTGTTTCAAGCAGAGTGTGACGGATTACTCTTCCGAAGTAGCCTCTGCTGTGATACGAGCAGAGTGTGATGCTGCCGTGTGTCAGTGCGACCAAGGACCATTATCAGGAAGCAATATTTTTAATAGCAATGTTGTTGGAGACGAAGTGCTACATGCAGGAGCTTATTTTGTGGCAATCAAGGATAGCTTGGGCCGTATCGTTTCTAATTTGAATACAGGCTTAGAAGAGGCCCTAGCGGAGTTGCGCAGGTGTCTTGCAATATTGAAAAGATCTGCGGTGGCTGTCCACTCTTTACTCTTGAACAAATCTTCGGAGGCCACGTCTCATACCGATCCTCGACCCACCGTCGCGGAAGCGTGGTTCCTGACCATGGCTTCATTAGTTTCGATTTTTCGCGGTGCTAATCTTGTTTCACATCTAACGAGCGATGATCGTATCGAACATCTGATAGGAGATGCACTCTATGTGTCTATTGCTCTAATGTTCATGAAGGATCTAGGAAACAAAAATCCTGAACGCTCTGGAATGTCGCTTGATGGACCACACACACTTGCAATGATGGACTTCATGACCGAGGCAATTCTATTTGGTCCAGGTGTTCTAGCTGCTTCAGCCAGGAGCTTTACAACACAGACTCAGCTTGATCATCCTTTACAAAGTGAAGAACTTGGTGCAACAATCATTGCTGCTGGTTTGCTCCGCGCTGCATCTGGAGCACTCCCTCCTTGGGCAGTTGAGCTGACACCACCGTTAATCAGATCTCTGTTCATTGCCCTTGGAAATAACTGTGACATCTTCATACAGACCTTGAAGAACGCTACAAAAATTGAGTGCTCTGGGAATATCTTAGCAGGACGTTACTTTGAACACGTCAGCTCAGTTCACATTGATTCTTTCCTTTCAAAAATGAGGGACGCATGTAACAGAGGTATGTAGCTGATCTACTTGCATTGGATTCTGTTGTTACTATTTCAATTGATGTCTTGCTTCGTCCTTTACTAATCTACAGGAGAATGGAATAAAATCAAGTCTGTGCTCAAGAGTGCATGCGGAGGAAAGAAAAAGGACTCAGGTTTCAATCTCAAGCCACAATATACATGTTGGGAGTGTGAGCGTCTATAGGTGAAATTGATTTATTCTAACTATCAGACAACTGGCGCCACCGAATCAATCCAGATTCATTCTTGACCGTCGAGCTTGAGAGTAATTTGCATCCATGTCAATCTGTGTAACATTAGTTGGCGAATCCAAGTGTTCTTGTCCCGCAGCATCATCATTAGAAATCGCCACGTTACCTGCATCAAGCCTTGATTTGTGATCAGTATTCGACATCGTCTCCTGTTCTGAGCTCATCTTTTGTTCGAGATTTTTATGTCGGTTTGCTACTATATTTCTCATCTTTGACAGCGTGGACCTCCTTCTACTTTCTATCCTAAAGTATCTAGGACGTGAGTATACAATCCAATTCCAAAACCCTTGTAATGGGATAGAAGTGGATGCATAGAGGATAAGACCGTAAGAATAAAATGCTCTGCCTGAAGCCCACAAGTACTGTAGTAACAGGTATGGCAGCCAAGAGAAATAAAACGCTGCTAAGAACCAGCAGGCTTGCTCAAAGACCATGCCAGCGAAGCGTGTGCTACCACCCGTAAATTGCGTTGTCCGACTTTCTTGCTGATAAACATGGCAACATAAAGCACTCATGATACATGTGGCTGCAGCAATAGCAACAATGAGAGGAATCTCTGGCCAAAACTTTGCGGTATTGTTGCACCAAATCATCATATTGCCATAGTGTGGAATTCCTGCGAATGCAAAGGTGAGACCAACTACAATTGGGGAAATAAAGAGGTAGACTCTCTTCTTCTTCGACTTAAGTTCACTCCAACCATACTTAATTTTCAAAAGGTAATAGATTGCTAGTGATACGTTCATGTAGCCTGCAATGGTGCCAAGTTGGATAAAAAATCCCTGGGCAATACAAGTTTTCTTATTACCATGACCTTCGTATATGAAGTAATAGGATGGAATCGGCAGTGTCGTGAACATGTACGCCACTGACCCCAGAAGATCAAAGAGAGAAAGTGCTGTCAAGAGCTAAGGTGTGAAGATTGAGTGATACATAGTCACAAGTTAGGTTTTAAAATCAATTTCCAGTCGACAGCCGAAAATGCATACCTGATTGAGTAGTTTGGATCGCTTCAAAGCGGTTTTTGATGTATCGTAAATGACAAAAGAAGATCCCTACATCGAGGCGCAAATACAAAGCCGCATAATTATGTAGGACATCTAATTGTGAACAGATCCGTTTTCGTGTGTTTGTGTGTGTCCAACTTACCATCAATGATAAAATCGCAGACAGTCGGGGTAACCAAACAAGTGCTGACTTTTTTGCAATGCTATTCGCCCCAGCGTAACCTGGTCCTTCACATCCGCATAAGTAATTCATTTTCAATGCCAGTTTACAGTTTTGTGAATCCTTGTGGACTTGTACCTGATCAAAGAATGCTTGCATGTTGAGACAGGTGACATTAGGGCCAAACAGTTGGACTCGTCTATCCGGATAAAGAACTTCTTGATTGGGACAGAAATTACACTGGCCCTGCTTTTTCTCTACACCAAAGTCAAATGCTGTCATGTCGTGAGGACAGAATTTACAGTCATTGAACCACAAACTAGCCATGCATGACGTCGCGCAGCTCTCCACTTGTTCAGGACTCTTCACTCTTGATTCTGCACGACTATCAAAGAAGCATCCCGCCGGATCAGGATCCCCATTCTCAGCTGTGGGACAATGGCTACACCAACCCTCGATATATTTTCCGTCTTTAACTGTTTTTTGATAATCGCAGTATTCATTTTCTGCCGTGCAAGGGAGGCGTCCAGTGCATACATCTCCCGCCCCATAGAACTCCCAGCTAGGCACACATGCACTACCAAAAACCTGTACCTCCACATGAACAATTTTTCCAATGTTCATTTTCAAGAGACGTCTTTCCTCCTCGTGGGAAAAAAATACGTAGGGAATAGTAAGAATGTCATTCGAGTGTTGCTCGTCGCCCCTGCCGCCTCCAGAGAACACAACAACTGCAATACAGCCATTGTCTTCCGCCTTTTGGGAAAGGTCCCAGAACAAAACATTGGAAGCGAAATCTTCCACAAGGCATATATTTTTGTTTGCCCCGGGACATGTGTCGACATCATTTCGAACCAAATTAGAACAGTCCACCAACGGTCCGGACGCAGACATGTGACTTGGCTGTATTGCATTGGAGATCGGCGTGTTGCTGCTCAAATATGCTCCGTTTACAAAAACAGACGAATTGCTTAAGTCTTTGCAAGCAAGTTGGCAGTTGTAGCATTCCTTTCGACTCAACAAAGATGATGCAACCTTTTGATCAAAACATGTAGAGATATTGTAAGGGCATTCTTTGCAAGTACCAGATGTTTTGGACGCCGAAGAGAAATCACAAAAGTATCCCGGATTGCACGGTGCATCATTTGAACATTCCTCGCCAGCTATTCCAGATTCACACATTTCCACGCAGTACTGCACGCTCTCTTCGGTATACTGATCGCCCCCGCTAAAGTTGTAAAATCGGGAGATGTTACTGATGGCACTTTCGCAATCGGTTCCAAAAGTTGAATTGGCGCCAGGACAGGGAATGCACGTTATGGGACCATTATGAACATATCGAAAGTTTTCGTCAGAGAACTCTTCGACAACGGGGCAGTACCAATAGTGAAAGTATAACCCCTTGCGATCATCAGTCGGACCGACACAAATGGACCACGCCTTCTTTGAGTCATAAAGTGAGCATTCTCTCCAGGCAGTCAGCTGATTGACAACGATGGCACCATTGCTTTTTCCGTCGACCGCAAAAATGATAGATACAATGCAGACGACTATGATGAAAGCTGTCGATACCGGCATATTGCTCATTATGAAATTGACGGCGATAGAGAGCGAGTTGAGCGGGGATTCAAAGAAAACATGAAAACAGCGGAGTGATGGATTGCAAGAGGGATATGTGAAATTTTTGATGACTTCTTGATTCTATAGTACTCATAAAATCTCTGCAGGAGAAACGGGGATACAAAGCACCAAGGATTCGTCATTGCGTGTCGTGATTCTTGTGACGCACGATAGCGAAGCTCGACGTCACAAGACCGCTCAACACGATTTGTACTGCGACATTGTTCGTAACTTTGGGTACGCCGCAAACTCCGATTGAGCATTTTCTGACGACGTTTGGCCACAGGAGGTGAGGGTCAATCATCCGTCATCGTCCGGCGATCTCGAAACAGAGGAAAGAAGTCAAGAGAACAAAATAGAAGAAGAATTTCATCCGAAATTTTGATACCAAAACGTACTTAGAAGAATACACGATTAGCTTTATCTACCTTAATGTCCTTGCGAACGCATCAGCTGCGTTATTTTTATTCTTGTTACAGTGGGCTGGCTGGACCAAGAAAATACCCCGTATTATGATTTTATTAACACTCTTTTTGGTACCTCCTATGATACTTAAGTAGCTACCTATATTTTTTACAGCTTTTTAAGATATTCCCCCTCAAGCTATAAAA
>JALLPC010000403.1:0-13630 GCA_036940045.1 Stephanocyclus meneghinianus | reverse complement strand
TTGTCTTGTCTTGTCTTGTCTTGTCTTGTCTTGTCTTGTCTTGTCTTGTCTTGTCGTGTCTTGTCTTGTCTTGTCTTGTCTAAACTGCTGAATCAGTGATTCCTCCTTGACCACATAGGTATAAAAGGCTGTTTTCTGTTGGTGACAATTTGGTTTCTTTCCCTAAGTGGGTAACCAAATGAGGATCAGTTCTACTTATGACCTCTTTTTATTTAAATCCAAATCTTGAGTATTTGAATGACAAACATATACCAACAATCAAAATGTTACATCCCAAGATAGAGGTGTGGTCTCCCTCCACTTAGCGAGTAACCAAACAAGCCTGTGATCTCAGTATCCTGCTTTCAAAGATCTCTTCATATTGGTCTTTCTCCCCTATGAAAAGATCTTTGAATTTTGGTTGTTTTGAACACACTCTGTTTTGCCTATATGATAATTTTTCACTTTATTCATTCCTACCATTGTATGGACTCTGAATGATAATTTTATCAGCTATTGGGCACATGAATTATCACAAATTACTGATGAGATATCACAGAAATGTAAAAATCATGCATTCTCCATTGACTGATGTTGGACCTAGTTAAGAATAAAAAAACATACTCCAAATCAAAGGAACCAACCAATCCATGGGATAGAGCTGATGCTGGTTTCCTTACCATCACTCATGATTTCTACTCAAGCTTCTTTGAAAACAGGAATCTAGCCTGCATCATCACAATCAATGGCTCAGTAGATCTCCAGCACTTGTTCAAACCCATCATTCCCAATTGCATCCACAAAGATGATGGGGGCAACAGAATGCTTACAGCATGAGCAATACCACTGACAAAATAAACATACTCACTCCAATGAAGGCCCAACCACAACTGCATGACCATATCTTTCTGGCAATGAAGAAGGATGATTTGAACCCAGTCTTTCCACCAAAGAACATGCTGCCATCAAAATTCATAGACAACATGAAATGGAAGGACAAAAAGGACATGGTGGCATTTCTCATCCCAACTGCACTCCCAGCCCCATGTGAAATTGACATCCCCTATGGAGCACCAAGAGACAAGGAGGGTCAAACTGCAATCATTGAGCTGAGTTCGGTCTTTGCCTTCCGGGGAAAAGGGATGAATTTCCTCAGGGACAACTAGGACGATACCGAGAACGTCCTCTTGGCAATTAGGAAGAGATGACTCATATCTCTGGACAGTGGGGAAAAGAGATGATTGCTCCAGGGGGAACACCACTAGTGAGCCAGTCGATTCTGGCAAATCAAACAGAATCACCCATTGCAGTGATTTTCTCAAGAGGAATCATCTCAATGGCAATCCTACAAGTAGCTATCACCATAGCTGCATGTGAAACTCCAATGACTTTTCTTCTTGCAAACCCAGAAGACAATGATAAAGAGAAAATTGCGGAACTTGACTTGGGCAGGATCAAGATCCTTTTTGCTTGTGGAAGAGACAGATCACTGGAGTCTTACAGCAGATCTTTT
Organism: Stephanocyclus meneghinianus; assembly: GCA_036940045.1. Lineage (NCBI taxonomy): Eukaryota > Bacillariophyta > Thalassiosirophyceae > Thalassiosirales > Thalassiosiraceae > Stephanocyclus > Stephanocyclus meneghinianus. The sequence continues at coordinate 12,138 of JALLPC010000403.1, read as the reverse complement.
TTGGAAGGAATATTTTAGCCTGAACTAACCCCAGCTTCCACGAAATCATCAGAATGAAGGGTGTGTTCCAGTTCCTCATTCTGAATGAGTCAGCTTTTGGGGAGCAAGCAGCGATGGACCTCTTCACTCTATCACTATCGAACATGCATACCACAAAATCTTTAATTTGCTTCCCAAAATCAGCAACAGTGCAATTCCCCTGTGGAGGCTTTGATAGAAATCCAACATCATCTTTGCTGAAAGATCTGGCACTCCTAGACCTACTCAAAGTTGAATATCAATGCAATAATGAGAGCAAAGTCACAATCTTCAAAAACAGAAAGGATGTCAATGTTGTAGAGGACACAGTGGGGGCTCCTGAGTTACAGTCAACTAAAAAGAGAGCCCTTTGAACAATGGCCAGAAGCCTGAGCAAGATGACACATCTCTTGGGCCTCCTTGCAAACATGAACACCTTTGCAAACATGGTTGTAATACCTGGCTTTGAATCCAGATATAAATTGCCAAAAATCCTCACATGCATTACCTCCCTCTTCTCCTTTTGCTTGTCTGTTGAATTGGAGTGCTGGAACTAACAGCACAAAGAAAGCCACCATCTCCTCTACATGTACTTCAATTCAATCATGGAAATGATTTGGATTCGAGCAGCAATGGCTGCATCCAATATGGGAAACTTGCAGTTAGTCAACCAGAGCAGGTTTGGTGATATTACCATGATGCACTTGAAGGCAATGGTGAGAATCATGTCAGAATGCATCACCACAATCCATGACTAGTTGATGATAAGTAGGGCATGTGACATCATGAATCATGCAGCTCTAAAGGAGAACAAACTGAATGAACTGTCAAACTCATTGGAAATGAATTCAGGCAACAACAAGGGCAAGTGTGAGGACAACAAGGCCCCAATGCTGCATATCCTCAAGAATTCACAGAACACATGCACCAGGACAATGTGACTGGAAACACCTCTAAGAGGCAGCATTGCAATGGTCTGGGACTATGAAACAAAATCAAATATGATGTGACTAAACTTGGTTTTTCTTACCAAACCTATTAAAGCTGAATCCAATGTCAGGGCTGCTCATTGCTGGAAAAGGGATATCAAAGATCTACTGTCTTCATTTCTATGTGGTTGGATGCAATACAAATATCAAGATTGCAGCAACTGTCATGAGTTGATCGGAAAGATGAACTCCACCGATTATGAAAAATTCTCAAAAGATTGCTCCAAAGCAAGTGTGTCTGTCTCAATCTAGCTCTCAAAGCTAACAAGAACTTCCTCTCCTTGATTCCATAGAAGTATAGGCAGATGTTTTTCCTTGGTGAAGGCACTAAAGACACAAACAATAATAAACCTGGCTTGTCAAACTAAACATTCATTTTACATCAGCAGAATAATTGTTGTCTTTGAAAAGCACAAGAAGGATTGAAATAAAATTGCATTCTGATGCTTTGTTTGCCTGCAATTTTTTCATTTTTCATGTCAAAAACCTATAACAGATGAAACTTGGTAGATCAAAAGAACATAATGCAGTTAGAATATGAATCCTTTCACCAGTTTGTGCCATGGAATCAGGTAAAAGAAGCAAACAGAAGGACAATTAGAACATGATTGTTGATCCAATGAGCAGCCTACAAAACTACTACCTAAGATGAAAAGCAGTGACATCATCAAAAATCCTACAACACTACAAAGTAAAACATGAAAACATGGATGGCAACTCATTAATGACAAAAACAAGGTGGACAAATATTCCATCCAACCTACAGCACCAACATCACCAATAACAATGGTGGAGAAACCATCATATATCCTACCAAGTATCAATCAATAAAGGAGTGTAACCTCAAGATAAGGACCAACATTTGTTTTCATGTCAACGACCCAATATTAGATGACTTAATCTTTTGCTCAATACATGTGGCTACTCTTTCCTACCAGCACATGACTGGCAAAGTTTAGCATGCATTGACTCAGGATACCATGAGCTACACAGTACCACAGAAAGACGCAGAAACATTGATTTCTCCACACAATTCAAAAAACCTCAAGCAGACTATGCATCACAAGCAGAGATCTGAAAAGAAAGAGTTGATCAAGCAGGTGCCTGTCTCCTGCAGTATTGTGGAGATCTTTGAATGCTGGTCTGTTACTGTGGAGGTGAACTCACTGTAGTGCACCGCAATAAATATTATTTTGAACAACAAAAACCATATAGACTCTAGAGACTGACTATATGAAAAGGATCCCCACAGAGGGATGCTTATCTGAGTTCGATTTATTTTATCCAAGAGAAACAAAAGTGAACTTTCTGTATTGAGGGACACTCATAGCTGAAATGTTAAATGAAGGATATCAAAACACAAAGTGATTCCCCTCTGAGTTTGATGTATTTTATTCAAGAGAAAGAAAAGTGAAAATCCTGCAGTGAGGGAACCAGCATTCAGTTGAAGCAAATATGGCAACTGTACCTGAAACATTGAACAAAGAAGATCAAAAATATCATCTCCTCTTGTGCCCAGAATGATCTGTCACTTCTTGGCTTATGTGCACGATGTACCACAAGTAATGAATCCAAAAAAGAAAACCTGAGATTTTTCTGGAAAGGGTCTGTGAATTTGGAAGTGATAGACCAAGTGACAAATGAAAATGTCAACATCAAAATGAAACCTAGAATCACATTTGGTAACACAAAAATGGAATTCATGACTACCCTCTAAAATGCATGGGTCAGTTACCCAACAAACAAAATTTGGCCAGTGAATGTAGACAGTAAAGCTTGATTCCCTTGGCAAAGAAGTCATCCACATGCATGGTGGGCCTTCAGCTTTGTTGTAAATCTATGTCAACTTTTTTATGTCAACAGCTATGGTCATTGGATTTGCAGTGGCACAACCTGCTGGGAGCCATTCTGATGAGCTATAGAAAAAGTGACAGGCATCTATTTTGTAATGCTGGGTGTAAACACTGATCTGCACCCTGATGTTATTGACATGATATCATTTGATTGCCTGTGACCATAGGAGGCAAGAATTACAAGGCAAAACTATGCAGCATAAATAAAGGAATCAAGGATGCAGAAGGACATAAGACACCAATAAAAACAATATTAATATCAATGTTTGTCTTATATGCATGCTATGGATGTTGATGTCTCTGTTGCTCCAAACAATGATAGAACTATGAGAAATCTTCGCTGTCACTGGAAGACCTGATATCAAACGGCCCTGATGCAGCTTGGCACTGGAGAAATGGGAGATATTTGTAATTGCACACATTGCCATCCTCCTTGGGTTGATTTTCAACACATCAAGAAATTTGAAAAATACTTCAGACCCTTGGGTTGATTTTCGACACATCAAGAAATTTGAGAAATACTTCGGACAATATGCCCACCCCAGCAAAGGAGCAAACAGGGTGTGTCATCTGCTGATATGCATCTTTATGCATCAACTGCACATACTCTAATGAAAATGGGGAGGTCCTCTAATAGCATGTCCCAGCTTCAAGAACATCTTAAAAAGAGGAGACATTGATAATTCCACACATTGCCATCCTTCTTAGCTTGATTTTAAACACAAGACGAATGACAGCTGGAATCACAGATGAGTATTGACAGGAACTCATGGAAAACACCAACAGAAACTGGCATCATGCCAGGAAAAAAGTTACGTCAGAAGTAGAAAAACAAATTGAAAAATGCACCCATCTCGGCAATGGGGCAAACTTGGTGTACTAACTGCCAACACATCTCTATGCATCAACCGCTCATGCTCTGCAAGAAAATGGGGAGTTTCTGAAACTACCATAAACCAGCTTTGTAGGATATCTGAAAAGACAATGGAGCTGAAGAACCAACACCTGATCAAGAAGCACAGGACACCACACACATTAACTATGCTGCCAAAAATGCGGCACAGCAAATACACAAATGCCAGAAAAAATACAACATTACAAAGACAATGTGACAAGAAATATTTTTTTCACTCCACACTTCATTTCAATTTAGGATTGGATTGGTCAACTCCAATTGGGCACATGATCAAATGAGATCCTTGTGTAAATATGTTTTCTGCTGCCTGCCTTGATGGAGGAGGTGGGTTCTGTCTTGAAATGGGCTTCATCTGGCACCTCCACTGGTCAGAATGGGTAGTTAAATAGACAAAAATGCTACAATTATATGCACATCAGCATGTATGTTTGGTAATTCATCTCTATCATTTGAACTTCTCTGTTTCCAAGGTTATCATCAAGACAGTATATTTCACAAACAATCCAGCTCCAGTTGATAGAAAGACAGTCCAGTGGATGACCCATGTATGCATGAAGTCATAAGTGGGCATGCTAGGGCATTTCTTTTATGCACTGCTCATAAACACAAGAGTGCGGATAAATTCAAGATGGCTATCTACCAATGAAAACATCATCATTGATGTAATATCACAAATTAAACAAGTTCAAACCTCTAACTACTTTGATTATCATTGCACTTTCCAGTTTTTTCATCACTTCAAGCTTGCAAGTCATTCCAGCCAAGCCAAAAGCTTATCTCATGCATATGGCAGTGTGTGCTGACCGAGAAATCCCTCATGCTAGAAAGGGTTCAGATTTGAAACACGCCAGATTTGGCAAGCTTTCATTGTCTTATGGATGAATACACTGGAGCTCATCCCTTGCGGTAGTGATCATTTTAAACATGCAGTATTTGCATGAATTGTGAATTCAGTTACAAAAAGAGGAAAACATAAAAAACAAAGACAGCATCCAAACAGCCATGGTAAAAGAATACACCAAAGAAATGAACACACTTCATGAGCTACAAGGGTTGAAACACCAATTAAGCTTGGGGACAACAAAATCCCTGCCACAGTATTAATTAGAAATCTTGGCAGTGAAGACAACATTGCATGCAGATGAAGTCCCCTGACAGCACAAATTGCAAGTGAACTGATCTGTTGAGGACTGAAGCCAAAAATGCATCCTGGAATTACTAATGCAGGGTATAACCATCCTGTCATTAGAAGTGGGGTCACATGCTGCAGAATACACACAAGCCACAGCTTCCAAACCAGATGTGCATACATACCCCAGTTGGGATACAGTCATAAACTCTCTGAACATGTAATTTCAAGTTTTACAACCATAATGACAGACTGGTTAAGGATCCAATTCACCACAAGGAACAGGCTTATTCAATGTCAATTTGATGGTCAATAAAAAAACAGAACAAGGACACCACCTGTCACCTGTTACTCCAGAAATGACAGCCATCCAAACCTCTCTGTACTAATCACAGTCATAAACATCTTCAACAGAGCTAATAAGCCCGGTCAAAAAGACAGTCTGCTTGCCTGTGTCTACACAGGAAAAAATGGTAAGATGGAGCACCTCACTGCCAGAATCTTACAATGCAAATACAGGACATCATAAAAAGGTGCACACATTCACGATGGAAGATGAGATCAGCCACTTCTCTGTCCATTCTCTCTGTATCTGGGTTGCTTTCCTCTTAAGTGAAGCTGGCAAGGATGATGATTACATCAAAGACAGTCTTCATTGGCTGAGTGATTCATTACAGGTTTATTTCCGGAACACAAGAACTTCTTGTACCAAACATATATTGAAAGCTACTTGATGGATAATGTTTTGCACTTGAGCCTACTGAGCTACCAGTAACGAGAGACTATAAAGTTGAAAAAGATGACACCATGGACAATCTTGTCACCCTGAAATGAACATTTGCAATAGGCAAAATGTGTGAAACATGAGAAACCTGTTTTCAGGCATTTCCTCCATAATACAAATGTATGTACGTCTTTTATGGGTTCTCAAGAGATCTATTGCCACTTTCTCATGAACCACACAGGCTATGGTGAGGCCTATCACCTCTATGGTTCTATCTATGAGAATTCCTGACTATTGTGAATTGACATTCAACCAAGTCATTAATTAACCCAAATCTAAGATGCACAGCATGCAGAGTCATAAGCCTACCATCTTTTGCTGGCTCAAAATTTCACATTCTGTTGACAGCACAAGGAAATGGACTACCCAGCCCACAACAGACCTTCCTCCATGACTTTCTTCCTATCTTTACACAAATGCCTGATGCAGATTGGCTGTGATACATCTCAAGACACATCGTGCTTGTCATTCTATTATGATTCTTTTGTGCCACACTTCCTGAGCACATACACTATTGAGTGTTGCAAACAATGCTACACTTTTAGGGTCAGTTTTTATTGTAGAAGAAAATTACTCATAGTGAAATGGTTTATACTAGTAGGAACAAACCAAGTTGTGCTCTCAGCCCAGCCTAGCATTGCTTTTCTTTGTGTTGTTCTTTGTGTGTGTTTTTTTGTTTTTCTTTGCTCAAAATCTAACCTGATCAAATGCACTGTTTTTCACCAGAGACCCTGTAACTACAGGCAGAGCTCTATTGGATAAATGCTTGGTAGTCATGATCGCTAGATATTAAATTTAAAAATCTTGGTGTGAGAAAAAATCAAATGTGTTGTGAGCAAGAATCTCCTGGTTCCAATGGCATGAATTCTAGTACTTACCATCTGATTTACAAAAGAGCAGCAAAAGATAAGGTGATACATTTGCACAGTGCCCTCTCAGAGTGCATGCTTTTGAGGCCGATCACCACTGATCAGTCTCCATCTCTCCCATCTCATTGTTTTCAAAAAACAAGTCAAGGCTCTGATGACAAGATGGAACTCCAAGACATCGTTTATGAGACACTGTTATAGACGAATGAGAATCCAGAGACAGGCAAGTATGACTACCCAGCAAGCAAAAGGAAGTTGAGAATATTGCCAGCCCAATCATGAGGAACTTGTATGCTGGAAGCAATGGAGGAGGAAATGAAGATATGGGTGACTTCGGAGATGATGAATTGTAAACTAAGGCAACGATAGATTCAGACATATAAACAATTCATGTTAGATGTGTGATAAACGTGGTTTGCTGTTTGGTTTTCATCACTAGTAAGAAATCATAAGGGACGATGCCTGTGAATGTTGTATCAACTAGAGGAATTGGAGAGATTTTGTTAACTTTTACTAGTTTATTGATTACAATTAGCAGTCATAACAATTACAAGAACAACATGGCGTCTTCAATCTCCCTCTTTCTGGCCTCTCTCGCTGCCCACTCCCTTTCCAACTGTTTGATGTCTCCTGGCCAATCGGGATGAAATACTCGTCTTCCACACTCTAGTTTGGGGCATTCGATTCCAAAGGGTGGTTCAGTCAATAATGTATGAAGGCAAGCTTTGTGATACCAGCAACCACAATACGTGCGCATCGGCTTCATTTTCTTTTTTGTTGACTTGGGATGATGCTGTTTCTGCTGCTGGCGATCAGAGGAGCTTTTATCTGGCGTTCCATACATGGAAATCAATTCATTCGGATCGACAGGCAATACCCTCTCTTTACAACAGGGACATACCTCCCCCACAAGTCCTCGAACCTTTTCTACAAGAAATTTGACCAACACGTACAAACACGGCTGGGGTTCCATAGTATTGTAAAAATCGTAATATCCCTCCAATTTCTTCTTTTCCTCAAGTTTCCATTCCCTCTCCTTCTCCTCGAACTTTTGATCTGCTGCTCGCTCCACTTCGGTGAGTTTATGTATGTTGCGACGTGCATCCTTGCGTTCCTTGGCCATTGCCTTGTGATCTTGATGACCCCCAGGCCCATGAGAATTTGTCGTTGTAGCTGCAGCACCCTCCTTCTTCCTCAGTTCATTCACTCGTTTCAACGTTTCGGTATCATGCTTTATATTCTTGATTGTTTCTCGCGTCAAAGCACGTGATATTCCATTAACATCATCCTGTCGATCCAAATGAAAGTTCTTTGGCAGTCGGATGGGATTACTCATGACCACGGCTCTTTCCTGAGATAAACCCTCTTGCATTCGTCGTACGATCTCTTGTGCCTGAGACGTCAGTAATGTTTCAATGTTGGATGGAAAGTTTGTCGATTGAATTCGGAGGAGGCATGATTTCCCGTCCGTGACGGGAGAGTAATCGGGATAGGCTGGATCTATCACGATGGTGCAATTGTAGAAGTATGCTTCGTTGTGTAGATTGATTTTGATGATTCCTTTGGATTCTATGAAAGATATTGTAGACGCTTTCACTTTCGCTCTTTGTTGGTTGGTCGAAGTAGAATCGTTGGATGTTTGAACGAGGTCTAGGCACTTTTTCAATTCTTTCCAACAAGGTAGAAACATGTTTGTGTCCACAAATGATGTAACTCGTTCCCAGACGATCCGCACCTGATCATATTGACTGCGAATAGCACACTCTGTCACCGATTCCCCCAATTCCTTTTCCAACTTCTTCTTGAGACCGGGTGGCACTACGGCATCTTGATGAATGTTTACGATGAGTGGGTGTGAGGGGTAGCCAGCGGGGAAAGTTAATGTCATCTTGATGCGGGTGTACGGAGTGCGTTCGTAGGTGGCGATGAGAAAGTGGGGTGTGCACGTGAGGACTTTGACGGCTGGGAACATGGCTTGGGCTTCCGAGACTTCCGATGGGATGGAGGAGGGTAGGGTTTCGTTGCTCATGATCGATGTCATCGTTATAATAATATTGTGACAGATTGTGACCTGATTGTGATTGCTGTACAATACAATACCTAACATACCCCACAGGGTATCTGAAATTTTCTGATGTGGGCACGACAAGTCTACGACAAGTGCATCAATCCTGACAGAATCCTGACGTCCTTAGGGGGATGACCAGGACCACAACCATGGTGACTTTAAGGCTCAGTAGATCAAGAATATCCTGTCTATCACAACAACAAAGCCTATTGACGACTCAATGCCCTCACATCCATCACTATTATGCCAAACACGCAACAAGCTCGTCGCTCCCCACTTCAAAACATCGACATCTCACCATCCAAACATCACCACCACCCAGACGAATCGTCGACCTCCGCTCCGACACAGTCACGCAACCCACCCCCTCCATGCTGCGCGCCGCCACGCTTGCCCCAACTGGCGATGATGTCCTCGGGGAAGATCCCACCGTCATCGCCCTACAAGAGTACGTCGCTGATTTGTTTCAAAAGAAAAGTGCGCTCTTCGTACCAACGGGAACCATGGGGAATTTGTGCGCCATTTTGGCGCATTGCCATTACAATAAGTCGGCAGAAATTATATTGGGAAAGAATTCACATATTAACCTCTACGAAGGTGGAGGCTATAGCAATTTGGCTGGGGTAAGTGCCAAGCAAGTCTCGGAGGATGAAAATGCCATGTTAGATTTAGATGAAGTCCAGGACGCATTCCATGCCGATATTGATGATCATTATGCAAAGACAGCATTGATTTGTTTAGAGAATACGCACAACATGTTGGGGGGCGTGGCTTTGCCTTCATCTTACATTGATGGCATTGGGTCATTGGCTCATCGAACGTGGGAGAAACATGGAGTCAAAGTACATGTTGACGGAGCTAGGATATTCAATAGTGCAATATCTCAATCTGTACCCGCCTCAAAACTGTGCAGCGAAGCTGATTCCGTATCGATATGTCTATCCAAAGGTCTAGGCGCTCCCATGGGATCAGTGTTGGTGGGGGACGCTGAATTCATAAGGTTGGCCAAAAGAGCGCGGAAACGACTGGGCGGTGGAATGAGACAAAGTGGTGTCATGGCAGCCATGGGGATGTATGCCTTACAGCACAATGTTGATCGTCTTGCAGAGGATCACGCAAATGCGCAATACTTGGCAAGAGAATTGAAAAATGCAGGATTTTGGCTGCCAAGAGATGGGAAAGTAGATACTAATGTAGTCTTCTTTGGGCTTCCAGAAAATTGTGAGTTAAAGAAGGAAGAACTACCACGTGCTTTATATGAAGAGTTTGGAGTGAAGATAACTGGTGGATACAGTTCTGGGGGGAAGCTTTTTAGATTAGTCACTCATATGGATGTTGATGAGAAGGATGTGGAAAGAGCCACGGCTGGTATTGTTTCTCTGTGCTATAGTTAGATTGGGTTGCATTGCACGGATCCAGACACACATTTGCTCCACTTTGGTGGCAACTGATTCAGGTGATGCTTGCAGCAGCTGAACCAACTGTCCCTAGAATGTAACTGCCTAAAATGTTACGACGGAAGGTTGGTTTATACTGGTTATGTGTATGTTAGGCTCTCAATTCATTAATTTAACAGGAATCATTTCATCGCACCATCATTGATCGAGTTACAACACATTCATTGTGAATATACCAGCAAGATTATTCTCAAACAAAATTAGTGCATCTTCGACAGAAGCATCATTGCTCAGTGTTTTTTGAAGTATGTGAAAGGTACGCCTTCTAATAACTAACAATTCTCCAGGATCAAAGTGAATCCCATTGATTGGATAGGGAAGCTGATTTTGACAGACTAATCCATACCAATGCATTTTCTTTTGCAAAAAGTTCAACTTATTCATCGTATCATTCTTGATGTTACCCACTTTGCAACGTAGATTTGAAGTGACGAATTGATTTCTGCTATCTTCCTTTCATTATGAAATATTTCATCTGGCACTTTTGTAAGTTAAATTTCTTCGAGGATAACTCTTGACAATAACAGAGAATATTCCTTTGGTACACAGCATGGCACCATCATTGGTGAATCAGATAGACCATCGGTACCTTGTGACAAAGATAGCTTTGTGCAGGATTTATATCAGAATTATACTTGTTGTCTCTGTCACCAATAAATTCATCAGAGTGTTTGTATTCTTCTCTGTCAACCTCATCACTAAAAGAAAATTGTGATTGACTCACTTCAATAATGTTATAGGTTCGGTTTCTCTTTTGCTTTCTGTATGAATGAACTCTCCAGTGACTAAGCATGCATCGATGTCCTCCTCTATTGGCAGCCTTAGTCAGCACTCTGGGCTCTCTCAGCATCACATGACAGCTTGTGTCCATCATAATTCCAAAGAGAATCATCCTTGACTGACTTCAATGAGGTTAAAGGTTGTGCTTCTGCATTGCTTTCTGTGATTGAATCTCAAATCTCTATGCTTGCAACAGCATTTTCTTCGTAACATCAAGGTAAAAAGGGGGGAGTTTGTCTCACCTTGCGCCGCCCACCCCTATTATTTTTGATGCTAGCAGGGAAGCAGCAGCAGTGATGGCACTCCGGCACATTTGGTCATGGGCCAAATCTGGACATGTTGATGAAGAAAGAAGTAGAACTACTATGAAGGTGTGAAATATAAATATTACTTTGTATAACACCAAAAAAAACCTAAAATGCCTCAAAAATGAGAGTGAAAAAGACTACAAATCATTTTGACTCCAAAAGGTATCGGTAATCAGTAGAGCAGATACATTACCCACCAAGTCTCAAAAACACTTTGTGTTAAAAGCACAGAAAGTCTTTGATATTTAAAGGTCTAGCAAATCATTTCAAAAGCTAGAGACAAAAAATCATTTTGACCAAGAAGGGTAGAAAACAGATACACTGCTAGGTGCAAGTATAAAGGTAGCATCTACTTAAGAAGCCATCATTAAAAATCAATGCTCCATGAAAAATATGGCACTAAAATATCTCTTTCACTCTCCTTTCCATTTTTTCATGTCCCTTGCCAGGACAAACAGACAATCAGCACATACCCCCTGTTTTTTCAATCAAACCGGCAATCATGAAATACAGCACACAACACAAACAGGGAACAGACAGATNGGTTTGTCCTGTATAAAGGTGGTCTATTTTACTGCACAACAAACAAAAAAGAGTCAGCGCATGGGATTCTTATGATTAGAACAAAATAAAAATGATGGAGGGGTGGGTGGCAAGCTAGGAACTTGCACTCACCTAATTTTGTATTGTCATCACAAAAAATAATAGCCAACCAAAAAAGCTGCTTATCGTGCACAATCTTCTATTCCTTTTGCTTGCAAAAATAGCATAAGTGATAAAAGATGTCAAAAAATGTTTTCTTACTTCAATAAAAACAAAAATAAAAACTCAACCGATTTTTTGTTACCATCAAAACAATCATAATTCAACCAGAGCTTGCAATTGATCTATTGAATTGTTGCAAAAGATTGATGCATCTAACTGCATCATCTATTCCTTTTGCTTGTTAACAAAAGAATAAAGCATT
>JALLPC010000402.1:0-13595 GCA_036940045.1 Stephanocyclus meneghinianus | reverse complement strand
CTGATAGAAATTGCAGCCAAACTCTGTGAGAAATGATACTCAACTGAAGGCCACTTGATCATCATGTAATTTACATGATAAAAGCATGAGGATCACCATTTGTCAATCCTCATTTTGAATCAGTAGAAATAAGCTAATAATTTCAACTTCCATTCCAACAGCAAGTATCTACTTCTTACTTCAAATTTACTCTAATTTTCACCTACCATTCGGCTTAGGTCAGCATGCAAGAAAGAGGGTGATGAAAGAAGTAATGGAGTACTAAAGAATGCATCACAGCAAAAGAAGTGCACACTGACCATGATACAAAACTATGTGTAGATACAGGTTGTGGATGATTCATTCAGATCATGATTGGCTGAAAAAGGTTTGTGTTATGACACCTTGGCAGATAGCTAAGCTAATGATGATGATCATTATGAAAAAATATTTTTTTTAACAAAAACAAGCCAGATTATGGATTTAGAATGGATTTTGTCCCCAATGAATTATTGAAAAATTGAGCGTGTGCAAAAAACCATTATGAAAACAATAGCTTTACATTGGTAGATTAGTATGCCACATCAAAAATAAAAGGACTCACTTGTTTTTGTAATGAAAATGGCAATGGAAATTGTTTGATAACATCTATTGTCTGGTCAGTTGAAAATATTCATCTTATTGAAGAGATCAATCAACTTCTTCATGCCTGCTTCATGTGGTGCAAACTCTTCCTATTTTGCTTTCTCTCAACACCAGAAGTGTCATAGGCACTCTTCCTTAGCAACATTATAAACTTCAACCTGTTGCAAACTGTTAAAAAGTTCTCTTTTCATGAAAACTCCCTTCTGGAATCAGAAACTCATTTAATTTATCAATTGCCAAACAAAGACCACACAGATTCATTACAAAGAACCAGTTCATATGAATCCACTCAAAATCAATCTCAGCATTCCTGGTCCTTACATTGTTTCATTATGATGAAGGCTTTCTGTAACATTATATTTGTTGTCTACAATTTTGTGACCACATCACCAATGAACAAATTCAACCGCACTCAACCAAAAATTTCCCTTCCTCGCCATATAACCCCCTCCCCCAGTATTCCTTAGCAAGTCTCATGAAGAACATGCACACGTGGAGTGGATTGTCAGCAGATGTCAGACATTTCGTACAGAATTCTACACAAGCTTGACCAAGACTTATCGTGAATGCATCATTTGTTATTTTTGTTAGAACTCAAAGACTCCTTCCTCACATGCCTCAATACATTTGTCAGCTAGGTGTATGGATAGGACTTTGTTCTTGTACATTACTTTCAGAAACAACTCATGCACTTGCCGGTACTTCTTAGCTGGTTCACCTATGAGATGACTCCAATCATATGAAGTTGAAATACCCGTAAGAATCCACAAACTAGCCTCCAAATGACATCTTGCCAATGCATTCAAAATTCATGGAGGTGTCAATCTGACATGGGCATCTATCCAAGGAGTCAAGGATTACCATTGTATGCTATGTGGAACCTAGTTCTGCAAACTTCTTCATTATGTTTAGATTCATATTGAAAAATTCTTCAACAACAACGATTAACCACCATTAAGTTACCTTTGCACTTGTTGACATTTGGTGTCAATTAGTCTTCCCAATATTGTTGGTATTGAAAAAATGGAATGTTTCACTCATATAAGAAAACATCATTATCATTCTGCCACAAGATGTCTCTCCAAAAGGAATTGTGGGACAAACAAACATGTCATCCATAGTGCCCACATTCTAATTTAAGTGATTGTTCATGTCAGTCTTGAATTTAGAGATGCCCTCTATCTCATGAGAACACGTTGACATTCCCTCTGCAAATACCTGTTTTGGATATCAAGAATAGATGCAATCACATTATCATTGCTGGTGCAAGGCTTTGATGATTAGCATAAGTATGCATATCACATCATTGTTTTCCCATGCAATGCATCAATTACATTCTCTCAGATGTTCAATGAATTGACCCATCATGTGTTGACTCACACAGAAGTTCCCCATAATAATAGACATATTTGTTGCTGATTAATATACCAATGCTTTCGTGAGTGAGAGGTGAATTTGGGTGGCAACCTGTTAAGAATGTAATTTCCCATCCAATTCAAGGCCATTGGAATCCACATTCAAGCATACAAATTTCTGACCTAACTTGTGCTGGTTTGCTTAAATCTTCTTGTCCAGGTTCAACTGTACCCTTAAGCATGTCTTGGTACTTGTAAACTTTGGTACATTATGTTACACTAAACTTCATGAGGTTCAGCAATGGTATTGTAGAGGTAGGAGGACCTAATGGGCTTATTCTCTCGTGTCCTATACTCCATTATGTTCCTCTTTTCTTAAATGTGCTGATATTTGTCGTAGCTGTCAGATACTGTTGGAGTTCTTCCAGCATCTCACTGAATGACTCAATAGACTTATTGTATACAATGTTGTTTCTTTCCATGAGGTTGTTAGACCTTGAAAAAATGTGCTACTAAAACTCTTCCATCCAGATTGCTGGTGGCCATGAAAACAATAACCAAGGGGTTCAACTTGTGCCAAATGCTTTATATGATAAGAACTCCTCCTGCAGTATGTATCAAAGAAAATATACAGAATTATTCTTGGTTTCCTATAGAAGACAGATATATTCTCTGATTAGTAATCACGGTGCCATGGCAAACCTCTTCTTCTGTGCCACCAGACTCAAAAGGATGCAAGACATAAGTGAGTCTCATTAGTGATTGTTGGAAACAATAGTCACAACTATGAGAAAGGATGCTTTCAAAATTCTGTTTGAATTTGAGATAGAACTGTTATAGTAGTCCATCATTTTTAGAGAAGATGAGGGATCTGCCCAGTCAACAAACTATACCATTTTATATGCCTTATGGACTGTCATAGCAATTCACATAATTTATCACCGTGATTTTCATCTTCCTTTGTTAGTTGTGTAATCTTGAAATCATTCTTTTTTGCTTGATTCAATTGTTTTGATTTAGACTTCACTTCAGCTTTGAGTTCAGGCTTCTTATTTTTGTCAAGTTGATTGTAGTATTTCATTAAAGTACCCATTGAAGCAACTGGATCTCCCTTCACTTCAAGCAGCTCTTGGGCCATATAATCAGCAACAGTATTGTCTTAGATCAAGAAAATGTGACATTATCGTCAAGAAAGGATTCATTGACTGCACACATATGAAAACCTCAACAAAGAAAACAATAAAGAATAGAAGCATAATGCAGCTCAGAGTTGCTCGGTATCAACACAAATTCACAAGCAATCCCGTCCTTGTATCTTCATGAACATGATGTTTCAGTTCAGCAACAGGAAATTGTTGAGATCCATCACTGCTTATTTTGGATACAATACTTATGGACAATGGCATTTAATTCATACTAACAATATCCCTCGCTTCTTGTTTCAATTCTTGCACAAAATATTTATCCTTGATTTTACTGTTGACACACATGTGTAGATTTCGTCTATTTTTAATTGTCTGTTGCAATTGAGCAAATAGTTGCTTATCTCAAGGACATAAATGCGTAATGACTAAACGTGAAGTTCTCTCCAACCTTCAGGTGCACATCTTTAATGCTAAGTCATTTTGGTCCATACAGAACGGATGTAAGTAGTGTGTACCACATGTCCAATTTCTCACTACTATACTTGCCATGTTCATATGTGAGCATTTGGATGCGAGGATTGACTTCAAAGCACTCCTTACATCTACAATTTAGATCTTTCTTAGGTTGTCATAGTACGATAAGCGGCGATGGTGCTATATAGTTATCAGACAATGTAGAATTCTGTGTGATTGAAAGTCACGCGTTGAAATGAATCGTGCACATACTACAATGGTTTGTCTTCGGTAGATTGGGTAGACTTGCTCGGGGGATACTGCAATAACATCAGCCGTTTTCGTTGCTTTGCACTTGAATGCGAGTGTAGGAGGTGTGTGAGATACTCAGCAACATCGCTAAGACGGAAAGTCGTGTTTCGTAGGGGCAGAGATGGATCGACAATGTTTGGCATGGTTATTAGTGAGAGTTTTGCATTGGCATCGTAGTGTGTGACAGGCTGTGACAGGGGTGGCTTGCGTAAAAAAATTGTTGCACGTGAGTGGGAGAGTCACACTTCGTATATGACTGACCACCGTGATGTCGCGCCAAATTAAAAAAAATTGGCCGATGATGCTGGGTCAAAAAAGGGTCAAAAAGCCTCCGGCTTTTTGAACATAATGTGTGTATTCGTTAAGGTTAGCGTAGCTACCTCTCATGCGTACCTTAATGTGGGTGCGGTTTTGGCCCTGCGGTGGGGTTGGGACAGGTGGGTAGATCAGGTCCAACCACAACTCGAGGACCATTCATCTATTGTACTTATCTCATGCCTTCGTGTTGAGAGTTGAGACATTGACGACGCCAGATCGAGAATCAACGGTGAGAATAGGGCGTAGCAGCGAATCATGGTATTCTCAAGGTATCGCAAAACCGGAATGTGAAAGTTTGATTTCTGACTCTCCCGGACTCTTTTTCAACAGACGCAATGGCACACGCAAAGTCTACCAGTGTAGACGAAATGCTGATGGACATTGACACCCTCGCCGACGAGGACGACGATGTCTCTATGGCAGATCGCGATAACAACAACCGAAGTCATGCCGACAACAGTAACGTCGACCTGCAAGATATGGAACCGTACATCCACAAAGACTATACTCTCGATTGCTACCCCTACACGTTCTCTCCGTTGCTGCTCTTTTCGAGCGATGGGTATTTCGATAAGGGATATTCGAATTATAATGCTGTGGCAAGCTTTTTTGATGGTGTGCTGAAAGAGGTTATCGATGGGAATGCTGGAGAGGCCAATGATGGAAGCGCCGGTGGCAAGAAAGAGAGTTCCTGGAGGAACAGTATGAGGGCAAGTCCACAGAAGGGTCACGAGGAGGATGGAGGTGGCATTGATATGCTGGAAGGCGTTGTTTACGAGAGAAAGAATATGACGTGAGTTGCATTGTATTTTTTGATGTCTACTTCAGATGCTTGTGCGCCCTGTGGTATTTCGGTCGCCATGTGTATCGGTCGAAAAAGCTCAAGCATTCCGTTCTTTCTTGATTGATATATCCCATCCGCCCCCCAAACAAACTCTAGGTACGACGATCTATACACCTATATTGTCAACACCAAATCCATCGTCACATGCTGCATCGACGCGCACTTCACGGCCTTTCAAATAATCAATCCCAAAACTTTGCTATACTACGACCCCGTTAGTCCAACAATTCGTGTTGCCAAAGGTGAAGGAGAAGTGCAGAAGGTAGCGGTGTTTTTGTTGCTCAAGTGTAATTACGGCGACAATCAACACATTCAGGAGAACAAGAGTCATTATACGGGTGCTACTTCGAGTGGTCTGCAGAGGACAATGTGAGCTTGTTTTCGAAGTTATCTTGGTGCATAGTGTCAAAAGAGTGTGCTTTCGTAGTGTGCGTATTAGTTTCTTGTTGTATTTCTCTCATTCTACCGTTTCACTTAAACTCGCCAGCTACAATCTATGGAACAAGATCAACTCTTTGACGTTGTCTGACCTGAACGGTTGCAGATGGGTCAATCTTCCTTTAAATCTTGAAAAATATCTGTTCATCAACAACAGCCAGAAACATTCTTCCATGAGCATCCAGTTGACGGGGAATACTTGCTATTTTCAGACGTATCTATTCACCCTTCTGTGCAAAGTAGGAAAACCAAAAATATCCTCTGATGGCCGAAGCATTGAACTTCTAAACGTAGACCTGCTTGAACAAGCAACAGTCTCCATTGCTCAGTTTCTTCTCACTTTCTTCATTGACAACGATAACAAAATCCTCCGCCCACTAACCAACAACAACTTCATTTTGGACTTCCATCGCTACGCCGACTCTCCGTACTACAACTCCTTTGTGGGGTATTTGAAGAAGAAGAACATCGATGTACCCAGCTACGATGCACAGTACAAGAATTTGTTGGCATACTATATTTTCAACAAATCGCTCCACGGCTACGACAAATTTTCATTGGAAGGTGCCACGTCTTCTACGCCAAATACAAAGTCTCTTCAGTATGTGCAAGGCACAGAAGGTGCATCACAGAAATTGGCAAGAGGAGATTACTACAAGTACCGTGCGGCGAATCTCATGTTTGGATGCAATGCGGGTGCAATGTATGGTATATCTAACTTTTCCCAGTTCAATTCGTGGCGTAAGAATCAGCTTCTTTCATTTTATGAAGCACTACACGGGAATATTCATGGTATCTCAGACAGGATAGAGAGAGAGGGCTTGACCAAGTATCGTGACTACTGTAAGGATATGGAGAGACTCTCTGCCCTTCAACGTGTCATCCGCTGTTGTATTCCAGTCTCTCACAATTTGTGTGTTTTTCTAACATCCGTTGCATCGTAGATTTCATGGCGCAGTTCGAAGTAGGACAACAGGAGCTCATAGATATCCACCACTACACCTATCTAATGGACTTGTGCATGCTGAGCAAAGCAGGTGGACTTGCCGACGTCGTATACAAAATAAACAAGTTCTTTGCTCAAAAAATATTCTTCTCAACACAATCTCGGAATAGTTATCATAAAATGATGGACTTGCAGACATTTACGAGTGCTCGAAAGTACATGAATCCTTTCCAGCAGAATTTTCTGACAGCGGAGTGGTTCAGGGAATATGTTGGTAAGCCTAAGGTCGTTGATGCTGCTAGAGTTGACAAGAATTCATTCAACTAGCTCTGACCGCGCAACCTCATTGTTTAGGATTGGGGTTCTCTGAAATCAACCCCAAAGAAAAAGATGTTAACTCATTGACTCAGACTGTTTTCTACAACATCGATTTAATTCGCAGTATGTCATACCGTCAGGACTACGAGTTTGAAAAGGAATGCATCAATCAAATGGCAAGATCGAACTTACGCAGATTTACACCACTGTTCGACGAAGGCCAAAGCGCGTCTGTGAAGTATGAAGCTATCATCAGCATTGGTAAGGGCTACACGTACTCGAAGTACAACACACTAATGCATTTTTTGAGTGTCATGGAAAGCTATTGGTCCAATCCAGATGTAAACAACATACAGATATTCGGAAAAGACATTCGAACTCTCCTGGCAGTTTCTTGCCAAAAGATATTCTTTGAGCCTCGACATTCTGGTTATTACTTTTACGGTCCTTTGGAATTACGTTCATCCTTTCGTTCTGACGTTGACCTTGCTGTGGCGAGTGATCCTGGTACTGCCATTGCCAAGGTCAGTGCAACGACGAGGACCGGTTACAACTATTTGGTCATATGTGATCGTGTCTATGAGTTCACGTACATCAGAAAGATACTTGATCGTCTATTCCGAGGTGCAAACAATAAACGATTGAAATCTGATAACGGGGTATTGAATCTTCTCCTTTTGAGTTTGATGCTTGACTTTGGACTATACAAGGAGTATGCAAGGCTACTGAACATTCCCTTCATGAAAAATCTGCAACACGAGTCAGACACGCGAGAGTTACAAGTTGAGGTAAGAGTTTTCCCCATTTTTCTTTGAGTCTTCTAGAAATTTTCCTCTTACCTCTCGTCTTTGATTTTGTAATCAGGTCGCCAACTTGATTTATGATTTTGACAGGAAGCATTCCGCTGATCCTGTCACTCGTTCAAAAGTAGAGGAGCTCATCTTTGAGGTCTCTTACAAATTTCTTGTGAGTACAAGTGCAGTATTGAAGTGTCCATGTATACACGTCACCTTTTACCCTCAATATTATTATTCTATGTACAGATCAATAAGAACTTCCCCATTCAATCCACTCAGTTCAAACTCATCCAAATGTTAAATGGTGATAGCGACTACCAAGAATATGTTCTTCTTTGCAAAGTTTACATGTCGTTGTGTCAAATCAATAAGTCGGTTGAGGTCGACTACTATAAGATTCGGTGTAATGGAGTCTTTCACATAGTCATCCCTTGCAACTTCAGTAAAACGACCAGTGAATACCTGGAGAACATTACCACACATCACTCGTTCTCTGAAAGTGAAGGCATCATGACTTACGATAACATACAAGTATTTGATCTGAGACCCCAACAGCCTGAAATTAATCTCTACAGAGTTAGGCTAGAATCAAGCTCAGATGTTGAGTCAATGGTAAAGTATATCGAAATAAGTAATGTCTTTCGTGCTCTTTCGCTGGAAGAGCAATATCTTGTGTTTATTGGAGACAATTCGATTCTTATTGACGTCGTTGACAAGAAAATGCATATCAGAATCAACCAGGTGAAAGCCGAAATATCAACCATCATGTTTAACGAAGCAGTTTCATTCGTTCCTTGTTTCAAATATAGTGAAGGCGGGGAAGATATCATCATGTTCACCTCGCGACATATTCATTATCACGTTGATAAAGGAGGGCAATTCTGCTGCGACTATTATGGCATGAAAGTAGAGCTCACAGAGTGCATTAATTCTGATGAATTGCTGATCGACCTCAACGATGACATCAATTTTGAAAGGAAGAAACTGTCAGAGCTTTTATCAGAGTCGAAGGTTGTCGTTTACTTCCCCGACTACCTTCTCCTGGTGTCAAGTCGCCAGCAACTTATCAACCTGCTGGATTTTGCTGTCCACATCAGAAACGTGTCCTTGTTTATTCTCGTTCTGTTTTATCTTCGGCGCACCTCCATGAACCTTGAGTTCATTGAAAGGAAGGACAAGACAATTCAAATTTCAGGGTAAGTGCCCTCTATATGTCTCAAAGGTTTCAGCGATGTCAATATCTCTTCCGACCCCTTGTCTGCTGCATTTCGAATGACGTTCAGTCCTTGGAAAGAGGCGATTCTTTATGTTTTAAACAGAACGAAAAAAAATCCTCAGTATGATAGCATCTTTGAGAAGCAGTTCTTTGATCTTAATCAGCACAAAGCTCTTCCATTGCGAGAGTTCGTCGACGTTCTCTGTGATAACTTTAAGCATTACCAGCGGTTTACAGAGGATGGTCAGTACCAAATAATACCATCAGAAAAACAAAAGCGATTTTTGGAACGAATAATCTCTGGAGAAGAATGCTTTCACTTCTCAGAAGTGGGATCTGGCAAAACAAAAGTAATCTTGCCTATGCTGTGTCAAACATTCTTGTCGTCTAATGTGGAGGCTCACTCTTACTTCGCAAGAGGAGGAAAAGGCAAGGACACTTTGGTTATTTTAGTCCCAGAGCATCTCGTCAATGATGCACGCACTCAAGTCTACAGGCATTGCCTCAACATAAACTTCAGGCAAGAATACAGAGTGTATGATGATATCTTTGCATTGTTGCATAGCAATGTCCAGCTGGGTACAAGTAGCCCAGAAAGAGGAGCAACCCAGCGTTCCACAATGAAGCAGATTTTCGTAACTAGTTTCAACCAGGTAGTGTCCATGAGTCAACATATAGTTTTCCTTTCTAAGTGGTTAACTGACAACAATTTCCTCTCTCTCGATGCAGTTTAAAAAGGCTCTTACGTATGACAAGATTTGTCGAAAGATACGACCACATCGAGAGCACATTCTTGTGATTGCCGACGAAGTTGATGACTTCCTGGATAGGGATAAGCTTGTTTTCAACATTTGTTCCAACAAGGCGAATTCATTCAACTTACAAACTATGGAATTTTTCCATGAAGTTAGTCGATCAGCCTACCATGGCTTAGAACACTCTCAGGATTTATTTTCCTCATCGCCAAACCCAGATTACTGGAAGGACTTACACGAAAAGTTTGTAGCGATTCACAATGAAATCCAGGACGCGAGCAAGTCGCTGAACACGAGTTTTGGTAGGAAATGCTGCTGAGTTCATCTTAGTATTTCACCGCAAATGAGGCAGGCTAATAGGTCTTGTTTTCCTTTCTTGGTAGGTATCTTCAATGAAAACACTCTACGACACTGCACGACTAGCATCTCGCACGACATCGAGGGATACAAAGCTCTAATTGCTCGCCCCTACGAATCCGTGAATAGGGCCATGCCAGGATCGTATTACAGCGATGTAGAGCGATCGATCTATTTAACATTCGTAATTCTCTCTGAAGATATCAAGAAGTATGATGAACTTTTTCAGGGAGAGCGTAAATTTCTTTCTTTCGAGTAAGTCTCGTCATTACATCATCGCCAACTGATTTTCAACTAGATGTCTGTCCCAGTGCACGGAAGAACACTAAATCAACGCCACCTCTCATTATGCTTCTTCATTCGGCTCATCAGGTACTGGAAACAGCACCTACGAGAACTAGACTACGATGAGCTGGTCTATGGGCACGATCAACTATCTGAGATAGCAGAGAAGCATCCAAACTGCTTAGGTACTCGGCCTGTGTTTGATTTTTCGTGTATGTGACAATGCCACAAGCATGTGTTGATTTTCGACGTTTTTCCTTGAACAGGCGGGATAATTCGATTCCTCTATATCATCATATTGAAGCGGATGGAGATCCGTGATGGATCAAGATCAGTCAACTCTGTTGATATTCTTTTCAACTTCGATCTTATTGGTTTTACGGGAACTCCATTTCTAGACAATTACCCCACTGCGGACTACATTCGCAATCATCGCGAAGATGACATCCCCCCAGTCATTGATCGATCTTTCTATGCTTACACTAGTGAAACTCTTTCGACTGAACTCTTTGAAAGTCGCTTTTCTATGTTTCAGGGTACAAACAGCAATGTTCGTCTGGAATATGTGTCATCTAATTTTATGCAAGCAACACTCAAAGTTAGTGAAATGGAAACACTTCAAGCAATTTTTGAGAGGGAGCAAGAAAGAGCGACAGCAAATCCTCCATTTAATGTCATTGTTGATTTGTGTGGCGTATTCAAGCTCACTACCATTTACGATGTCAGGTCTCTTGTTTTAAAACACTTCGGTCCTGATTGCTTTCATTACATTTACCATATTGATCAGACTGATGGCAGTGACCGAATGTTATGCATCAGAACGAATAATGATGTCTCTTTCGACGAGGAATTCTACAAACATCTCTGCCGCACGTATGGTGCCTCTCTGAGCGCTAAGATTTTCTTTTTTATTGACAACAGAAACTACATTGGTACGTTGATTTGAAAGCGACACGTCGTTTATTTCCGTTACCCGCCATATCTCATGTATTTTCTTTCTACATGTTCGTAGGCAAGGATGTTCCGTATCAGCTGGGATATCAGAGGCAATTCAAATGCCCCTTGTTTACCAAAAGTGTCGTTATTGCTCATGATGTGTCAGGTACGTTTCAGGTGTCATTTGTTCTGAAAGTAAGTCCGGGTCTTCGAAATAAATTCATCATCTTGGTAAAACAATTAGACTTCTCCAAGATCTGGCAAGCGATGGGACGTTCGAGGACTATGAATGAGACTTTGTTCAGCATTTACAAAAAAGACATTCCTCCTGGAATGGTTGCCACAAATACCGGCCCTTGCGATATCAAAAGTCATCCCCTGACAAGACTCCTCTACACTCGCAACTGCGATTGCAAAATGGCCGGAAATATTTCATCCATTTATCAGACCTTGATTGCTCTATACAATCTCTCTGAAGAGTCCTTCTACTACAGGGGTGAGACACCTTTGGCATATATGCTACACTTAGATTGTCCTTAGGTCCCAAGCTAACTGAATTTTTATGAACTTGTAGATGAAATTGTCAACACCTTCATCGAAAAGATGGACAAGACAATTTCGTTGAAAGTAGATCAGTTGGAAAAGAAAATCACAAAAACAATTCTTTGTGATCCTGTCCTATCTCGAATTCTACAGCATATCTTCATGGATAAGTTTTGCAGGAGCTCCAATAATGCAGTTGCACAAAGTAATCTCTCTCCACACATGGTTGATGCCCTCTCAAAGCAAATTGTCCGACAAAAATTCGAGCAAAGGTTATCGTCATTTGATATCTACGACGACTATATTCGATTTCTTTCTGGCGGGCAAGTCAGTTTGATGGAAATATCGTACACAAAACAGCAACAAAAGCAGAAACAAAAGCAAAAGGCGAAGAGCCAAGACAATGATACCATGGATGTGTTTGACAAACGAAACCAGGTGACATTGGCCCACAAAGTTGATGATTATTTTCAATCAACGATGCGGCCAGACAAAGATGGTACAAAGAAAGTTCTCTCTCTTCCGTTGTCCATTCCAATTTTCAAAATGTTCTATTGGGACAACATCACAGGGAAAAAGAATCTCATCAATGTATATCCCACTGTTCAATTTCTTTACTCACATCATATTAAGCCATCATATATTGATGATGAAGTAAGGAAATTACTTTGTGGAGTGCCTGATGATTATCGCCAGTTCTGTCTCGACTTTCTGTCTACTGTTACAGCCAATGAGGAATCGGCTGACTCCAATGGTCTGGACATCAGTGAATTCAATTCTGAAGTCAAGTTCAGTTGCATTCGTCAACACGCACAGTTTTGTTTGGTGGGTATCCAACCTGGAGTTTACATTATTGGAATGAAAGACCAATTCAATATTTTTGATTGCGCTGCCCACCATTTAAAACATCACTATCAATATGCATCGGATGAGATTGGATTCATCCTTTTTGACAACACAAGGGCAAAGAGTGTAGATGAATTCGGCCCTTACTTCATTGAACACTACCTGTTGCTCGATGCGCTGTCTAAACAGGAAGTGGCCCAAAACGTCATTACATACTATTCTAAATACAAGGACATTCTGAGTCAGTGCCTTGATTGCTATGACGAAAAGCAGGGGAAAGGATTCATTTGTTGGCGTTTTTTTATGAATCAAGCAATCAAGTAATCCAGAGCTCTTGTTTCCTGCTCTAATGTCTAAAGTTAAATGCTAAAAATAAGACTGCATAACCTATTTCCTGATCACCTGTCTTGTTGCCAAATGGATACCCAACCGGTCAGACCGTCCAACATCAAGCGTGTGCACTGGTTTGTATACTGTGCAGTCATATCATACAGTACTTTATGGTGAAAAAAGACCTACAGAAGCTTGATAGATAAGACAAATCGAAATTTGGGAATGATATCTATTCTTCATGAATGAATATCGACAATGTCTCTAATGAAGTAATATCGGTCGAATAATTACGATTAGATTGATATGCACAACCCAAATATCGGTAACTTTGTGGTAAGGGGGTATCTTTCATCAATCAAAGGTTCGCAACAATTTAGGTGATCAGGAAATTAGGTTATACAGGCTTAGATAGTTAGACACTGGGTGACTACCACAATTTTGTAACAAGCTTTTTTAGAAGCCCAGACAGATTTTTTTAAACACCTATCCATATTTTTGTTTTTATGGGACTTGCAAACTTAAGTCTCATTTAAAACGGATACGGCACTAAAATCATGCCTCTGCATCTCATTAAATTTTTGCGTCAAGTCAGTTAGCTAAATCTAGTCTAACTTTCAGTGCCAAACATCCAAAACTCCCCTACTTGCAAAGTTCAACCTCTGTTGCCACAAAGACATTGCACCACAGCTCTCATCATTTCTCCACTTTGTTGATGTGGAGCTGGAATACTGAATTAACTTTTAGATCATTTGTATAATTAGAGAAGAATTAGGC
>JALLPC010000401.1:0-13633 GCA_036940045.1 Stephanocyclus meneghinianus | reverse complement strand
ACGACGCTCTTCCGATCTTATTAGTATCCCATCCTATCCACTCCCTCATGCAGCTGAACTCAAACATGCCATGAGGCAAGCAGGATAACACTCACACACCACCAATACCCTGGTGCCATTCCAAATATTTGACTTCCACCAATGCAATGGAACCCTGTGCCAGGGCTTCTATCCCATACATGATGATCTTGCCAGAATCCTTAGCTCAGAGCATGGCTGGACAACATGGTGCCCTCAATCAATTATCGAACCTGCATCTAAAATATTAATTAACTCTAAAAGCATGTAATATATGCTACCTAGTGCCTTCTTGCATCCATACATTTAATAACTCTACCATCATTAAATCTATGCCAACCAGCACCCTCAAAATAGAGATGTATACTCATCCTCTACTCAAGCCCCACCAGGTGCGCACTTACCAGATCACATGCAGCCCCAATGATGGGAGGCAGCATTTGACACCAAGTCTGATGTCAGTACACCAAGATGTTCCCCCAAGCAAGTACCGCATAGGTTGCTAAATTCCTGCACCATGCAACCAAGATATTCTACTTAGCCAAATAACTGCCATGACCTGCAATCCTGGTATGGCCACCCTATTCTGTCAACAATATTACACCTATAGCACCATGCCTTGGCCACTAGGCATTCAAAACAAAATGGTCAAATCTAAACTAAATGTTTTAAACTACCTAATGATCCCACTCACACCAATGGTAATATAAACTGCTTAATTTGTTTGTTCCGAATCAGCCAGCCTACATTGGTTGCATACAACTGGCTGACTACACTACAAACAATACCACCTAACACATGCTCATGGCACATTCATTGCAAAAGCCACCTGTATGAGGTTACTCCACTCATATCAAAACTAGATGCACCCACTGGGGACATCGTCCGACCCCTGGACCCACACAAACATCTCCTCTTGAGGTAACCCCCCAAATGCCCAGACCACTTGTTGCAGAAACAAACTGCATCTACATTCTAATAAGAAACTATATGAGATGCCAAAACAGATTCTATATCACAAACCAACACTGATTAAGGATGTCAACTATCCAGACCCCCCACTTTCCCGGCATCCTGGCCCCTCTCAAGGTAACCTCCAATAAGCCCAGACCACTTGGCAAAGATAACAAACTACATTCTAGTATAACATGTTATATCAGATAACTCATCATAATTCACATCATAGATGAGACTTAATAATTATGTCAACTATCCATTAGACACACTACTCATGCATCATCCAGTTGTCTCAACCACTAGTGCAATGGTCCATCAGAGCCAGCTGCCTAGCCCCCGCTGCCATGGCATGATCATATTCTCCGATGATGGAGGAGGCCTGCGTATTTCAGGACCTTCCATCCTGGGCTGTGCAACCCAACCACCTTCTGGCCCCAACGCAGCATTTGGCCATGTGCGCCTCATAGAATCCTCTGTGGTGAGGGATCTATCATCCTCCATGCACTGAAAGTACAGCAACATATTGTAGTCCTCCCGGGCTCGGTAGTCAATACTTGTAGTGTCGGCACAAGATCAGTTATGATGTGTGTCATTAAATGAAGCAAAACACTGCCAAGCATTTGCAACATACCGAAACAGTCACACTGGAGTTTGACACACCTACCATCAACATAGCTCATACACCGAAACCCTACAAATGCCTACTCTCAAAAAAATATGCCTGATGCCAGTCTTGAGACTCATTTCTATCCACACGTCCACAGTCCACAGCACTCTTGGCCATTGCCTCTTAACAATAAGTTATAATATCTCTCAGTTAAAAATGCTAACCTCAATCCAAATGCATCTTCTTGACTCTGCATCCACCATTATGCCAGTCACTACAATTACACATATCCTACACCGCAACTCTCGGTGACAACCCATCTACATTCAATTCAAAACATATAGATACACAACAACAAGATTTATAAAAATCTCAACATATATATCTAGTGGGGGATGACCTCCCGACCACACCCTTCTCAACCTCTGGTTGACCCACATTGACTGGTCTGCCACCTCAATAAATGCATACAGCGCTCTTGGCCACACTGGCCTATCAAACACACTCACTCTCATGGTAGCTGCCACCTAGGGTGCGAAACATTCATTCCAATGGTACTCATCACCTTCTTCCTTGGTTACCTCAGATTTTGGGCCTACTATCTCACAATGGGTCCTTACCCTATCACTCACCTTGGTACTCCTACCTCACCCAGTGTTCCTCTCCCGTGACAACTCCACTCCCAGGCACCAATGCAGGGAACATATAGTCTACCAGTTACCTTGGTATTCCTACCTTACCCAGGCTTTCTTCCCCATGACAGTTCTACTCCCATGCACCAATGCAGGGAATCACATATACTCCTACTCTGGAGAAAGATTTTTTCTTTTTTTATGATGTTTCTATTCTCATGGGCTGTCTGCAAGATATCTTCATCTCATCACACTTTGTGTCGCTATGGCACACACCATCTGCACACACAACACTCGTGCATCACTCGATTGCCGTATCTCCACTACCTGAGCACATATGGGTAGCTGCAACGAGCTGAAGCCAAGCATGATAGTACGCAAGGGGGCACACAATAGCCAGTAGTAGTGCTAAGCCCATTATTTTATTGATTTAGTTTCAGTCCAATGTATTAACATGTACCTTTTACTTCTAAAACAATAGCTTGTATTCACCATAATATCCAGCAGACAGCTGCATGAAGCCTAGGACCAAGGCACTACGTGATTGTTCTGCTTGCAGAACATCCTTGATAGACAAGGGCTAGTTTTCTAGGCAGCTGCTCATATTATCTCCGCAGCACATAGCCCTAACTGTAGCCAGTATGGACAACACTAGGCCACAGGATACCTTACTTGATAAGTACAAGATTCTATACATCATCACATACTATTCCCACACAGCCTTGAGCTGATGATGTCTGTGTCCAGTTGATGGGAAATGTGTGCCACACACAATTATACCCCATGCCATCTCACGGTCACAGACCCTCACAATTCCGATTATTCAATTGCACTGCCAAAACGCCGCAATTGAATACCTGCCTTCTACGGGCAAGCCCTCCGGAAAGTTTTTCCCACCCACCGTCCCCTCACCGCCAGCCACGACGAGCTGAAACCGAGCGTCATAGTACGCAAGGGGGCACACACTAGCCTAGTAGTAGTCCTAAGCCCATTATTTTAGGGATTTAGTTACAGTCTAATGTACTAACATGTACCTCTTACTTCTAAAACAACAGCTTGCCCGCATCATACTATCTAGCAGACATCCACATGAAGCCTAGGACCAAGGCACTACGTGGTTATTCTGCATGCAGAATAATGAATAAAAATAAAGGAAACAAAAGAAATCGAGAAGCAATGAAAGGAAAAAAGGAAGGAAGGCAAGAAATGACACTCAGAAAACGAAAGGAATAAAGGAAAGTAAAGAAAGGTAGCAAATGAAGGAAACCACCGACTAGAAGGAAACGACGAAAAGGAATAACCGATGGGAGGGAGGGTAACAATACAGTCACAGCTCTTTCATGTTAATGGCTGTTCGAGGGAAGTGAACAAACATTCGAGTGTGACAAAAGACGTAACTCACAAAGAAGCAAATTTTGTTGTACGAGTTTTTTGTTGTAGTGGATATTCTTTTGATACCATTTCATAGGTCTTCATTTAGAAAAGAAGTGTACATCAAATAAAATGTGTCCTGAGTGCCTGAGTTTCTGCGGGTGCTTTTTTGTTCATGACTTCATCCTTTAATGACTGCTATGGGTCTCAACTTCACTACCTTTTGACTTATTCCTGCATCTTGGCATGTTTCGATCACTTCACAGACATCTTTATAGGACTCAGGAGCCTCTTCCGTCACCAGTTTTGGACTGGCCACTCGTATGGCGATTCCTTTCTCCTTTAACTTATTCAGGACCTGCGTATGGTCTAGTTTTTTTCTGCTTTGGTTGCGGCTCAAGGCTCTGCCGGCTCCATGACAAGTTGATCCAAAGGTTTCAGCCATTCCTCTATCTGTTCCTAAAATACGTAATATGGCGAGAGAGAAGACTGAGAGGTAAACAATGTGACTGTCTTTAGAGGTTGGTCATGAACAATTCCTTACCCACTAAAACATAGCTGCATGTACCCATAGTGCCTCCGATGAGTACAGGCTGACCGATAGATTTGTAGTCGTCCGGCAAATTTGGGTGCTGAGGAGGAAATGCTCTTGTAGACCCTTTGCGATGGACAAGCAAAGTCTTCAGTTCTCCATCGACGACATGTTGCTCAACTTTTGCAATGTTATGGCACACGTCATAAATAAGGTGCATATCTAGCTCTTCGGGTTCTCGTTGAAACACCTCAGAAAAGGCTTTTCGTGCAAGGAATGTGATGCAAGATCGATTGACCCATGCAAAATTAGCAGCGGCGGACATTGCGGCTAGCAGGATCATTCAAGGAAAATTTCGTATTGTCGATGAATCCAGATGAGATAAAGTTCGACAGAGTAGAACTACATTCTACGAGGCACACTCACCCAAATATGCTTGGCCCTCGCGGCTATTAATGCGTGTGCAACTGAGCTGGCGATCATTTAAATCAATGTGGTCCGTCGCCATGGCTTTCTCCATCTCCGTCAAGGCATCAGTGGCAACCTGGTGCCCCAAACCTCTGGAGCCCGTGTGAATCATGATACAAACCTGACCTATTGTCCCTATACCCATGACATTTGCTGCTACGGAATGGTAAATTTCCTCCACGACCTGAATTTCCGCGTAATGATTGCCGGCGCCCAAGGTACCCAGCTGCTTGAGACCACGTTTCTTGGCTCTCTTCGAAACACAGCTTGGGTCAGCTGTCTCCATCTTTCCATTTTCTTCGCAATGTATTTTGTCTTCTTCCCACGCATACCCTTTGTCGATCGCCCAATCGATTCCAGTCTTTAATAACTTGTCCAGATCATCGTTAGTGCAGGGGATCCCGCCATCAACACCCACTCCAACAGGAATGTTACGAAACATTGCCTCAGCCAGCTGCTCTCTAACCTTCTCGTCCACATCCTTTTCTGTTAGATTCGTCCGAATCAAACGCACTCCACAATTGATATCAAATCCCACCCCACCCGGACTAATGACAGCATTGGGATCTTCCATGTCGAAAGCTGCGACGTTTCCAATGCAGAATCCATATCCCGAATGAACATCTGGCATGGCAAGCGACGCTTTGACAATCCCAGGAAGGGCTGCAACATTGGCAGCCTGACGAAGAGCGGGAATAAACGATGATCCGGCGTCAGATTTAGAGCCGCAGCATGTATCGTGGAGCTCTTGGACGAGTAGGGTTTGCAGGTCATCGTTGACGATAATCTCTGCGGGGACTTTCATGTTTGGGACAAACCCCGGTTTGACGATATATTTTGTGGCCGAGACGCGTGTGAGGAATGCCAATTCTTCTTCGAGGGTACGTTTAGGTTGTTGGGGTTTCTTTTGTTTGGATGGGGTGAAGTCCTCTTCGTTGTTTTCCTCCCTTGTGCTCGTGGTAGTTTGGGTCTGTTGAGCGACGTTCAACGGATAGTCATCTTCGTCTTCGTGGGCGTCGTGGAGTTCTTCGTAGCAGACAGAGCACGAAAGTTGTGTTGGCTTATCTTGGGCATTGCGATGATTCTTCCGCTTCGATCTTTTGCGACGAGATGTTTGTTTCGCGGGCTTTTGTTGATCTTGCGGCTTTTGTTGCTCCTGCGGTTCGTGTTGCTCTTGTGAATCTTGATGCTGTGGTGACCCTTGCACGGTGTGATGACCTAACGCATTAAAATCACCACGACCCTCTGCGCTCTCTTGATCTGTTAGATTATTTTCAGAAACCAACTTGGTATGAGCTCTTGGATCAGGATTGTATTTCATTGATGAATTTTTCGGGTCTTCGTCCTGTGCCATTGTAGGTGAATGATGCGTTAATTCCTGTTGAGAAGGAGCCAAGGTTGGATCTGAGATTGTGTGGGCAGAAACATTATTGGGCGTGTTGCTTGTTTTGAATTCCTTTTTGTCTTCGTCACGTTGGACAGGTTCGGTAGAAACAGCCAGAGTAGTAATGGCGTCACATACATCGGCGGTATCAGGACTAGATGTACCGTTGTATTGCTGCAGATTTTGTGGCTGCTCTTTCGATTCTTTGCCCGGATTGTTTGGATTTTTCCTTATCAAAGTCTTCTTGGCACCGTTGGCTTCGTCGTTTTCTCGATTGATATCATCTTCCTCCAATGCACTCTGATCATCCTCGGTAAATAAAAAATCACTAGTTTCGTGCCCACTGTTCTCATACCCATCAGCGGAGGTTCTGGGTCCCAAAAGCTTCTTCCTTCGTGGTTTACCTCGTAAGTGACGCGGGATGTGTTTTTTGGTAGGTGGTATATTCTTCGTATTGTTGTTGTCCGTGGCAATGTTGGTGATGTTATTGGTTCCGCCAGTGGCTTCTGTTGGAATTGCTTCGTTCGGATGCGCCCCAGGTGACACTGCTGGGGGGTTTGTATCACTGTAGTTGCAAACGAAATGTTTTTTCAAGAAATAAAAGGGGTAAGTGGATTGTGTAGCTACGCGTGGTCAAAGAAGGCACTGAATCAGACACAGCTAGAGAAAGAAAAAGGCTGCACAGGGCTGCACGCAACACCAAACTACTCTTAGCTGCGACTCTCAGTGAAGAAGGCCCCAAGCTGCACCTGCTCAATTCATGCCATTGCATGCAAGCACAAAGCAACTGTATCCAAACATAACACATACCATGAAATCCCACTCGACTGCAAAGCAAGCTTCTCCTGGTGCTCGATCACGACTTTTTTCCCCTCGGTCTTTTTCACACGTTTGCGAAATTTTCGTACGCGACTGTGCAAATGGCTGTTTTCCCCGTGATGCAGTTGCTGGCAGCTGGACGATTCGTCGGCGTCGTCTTCGTTCATCATGGAATGATGGTCGTGAAATGTGGTAGAACGTGGATGGGTCACGTTGGGTTAAAGGGGAGAGAGGGTTCGTTTTGGCTTGAGCGGCTAACTCGATTTCGAAAGGATGG
The DNA here is from genome assembly GCA_036940045.1 of Stephanocyclus meneghinianus. Classification (NCBI taxonomy): domain Eukaryota; phylum Bacillariophyta; class Thalassiosirophyceae; order Thalassiosirales; family Thalassiosiraceae; genus Stephanocyclus; species Stephanocyclus meneghinianus. The sequence goes on along the minus strand of JALLPC010000401.1, from coordinate 6,568 downwards.
GATGGTACAATACAATAGCATATTACAATACACAAATAATACATCTTGCGTCCTCTGTATTATTACACACTTACTATTGTACAATACTGAGGTAGAGCGTTGCGTTGAGAGTGCACATCATGTTGTCCAGTCCACAACATCGAGTCCCATCATGTTGTGTTTTATCCAATGTATCTGGATTTCGGACGAAAATATACGTATGGTACGGACACAAACTGAGTGAAATGTCGTACACAAATCAAAAATCATGCATATTCAGAACAGATACCCCTTTCTTTGATATTTATGGTACAAACTGCACATTCAAATGCAACAGTGCATAGACTATGTATGGAATGACTATGGCACATATTATTCGAAAAGAAAGTGCTCTTATGGAGGAATCAATAATTCCTTCTCAAACAGTTTCTGTCATACCGAGATGCGACTGATGAACCATCGGCGAATGGCTCATACACATATCACACACTCCAACGTCAAAAAGCCGCCTCACATTTTGAAAATCCGTCATCATCAGCTAGTAGCTTTCTCTCCATCACAGGGAGAAAACCACACGGCATTTCCTCACAATTTGCAATCTCATTCCGAGTTCATCATCTCAAGAACTGCACCAAACGGACCTTCCAAGCTTAAACGCGTTCCATTCAAAATGAAGCTCATCGTCGCTCTCCTCGCAGTTCCCATGGTCGCCGCCCAAGGCACCAACAAAACACTTGCACCCACCCCTGGAGTCAACCGTCCGACTCCCGCGCCCAACGGTGGATCTCCTGAACCCACATATGTATTGACCACCTTGAGCCCAGTGCAAACGCCAATTCCGCCAACGCCGACCCCTCCTACTCCTGCCGTCCCTTCCACTGCCTTCCCCACTGGCGCGACTCCCGAACCCACGTATGTATTCCCAACCCCTCCTACTCCTGCCAAGCCTACGCCGAAGCCTGTAGGATATGAGCCTACACCAGCATACAAGCCTACACCAGCATACAAGCCTAAACCTACACCAGCATACAAGCCTCAGACAATGTCATATGGTTATGGGTACGAGCACATCGTTCAACACTTTGACGGCTACAAAAATGACGAGTATGGATATGGTTATGGCAATGGCGGCGGTGGCGATCACAGCAGTGGCGAAAGCAGTGGTGGAAGCAGTAGCAAGTCCGGCAAGGGATCGTCTGGAAAAAGCGGCAAGGGATCGTCTGGAAAGTCTGGCAAGGGGTCTTCTGGAAAATCAGGCAAGGGATCTTCTGGAAAATCAGGCAAGGGATCTTCTGGAAAGAGTGGTAAGGGCAGTGGTTCCAGCGGAGACAGCTGGGCTGATGATTACGGATACGGAAGCCACGGTTCATCTGGCAAATCGGGCAAGGGATCGTCTGGCAAATCGGGCAAGGGATCGTCAGGCAAATCGGGCAAGGGATCGTCGGGCAAATCGGGCAAGGGATCGTCGGGCAAATCGGGCAAGGGATCATCTGGAAGCTCAAGCAAAGGATCATGGAGTGGCTCATCCGGACACGGATCATGGGAATCTTATGATGGAGGTGACCATGGCTATTACTACCGTGGCTTGAGAACATCAAGACAAGAGTAAACAAGTGTGAGGTGTGTATTTGCTATGCATATAGAAGATTGTTGTTTGTGGAAATGAGAGCTGGAGTCATTGTGAATGTGTTATGGGGCAGCACTAGTTAGAGCGCCGTTTTAGCGACAGGATGTCTGCTTTTGTTGTTATTGTTGTAGATATTCCTAAGAGATAGAGTCATCATCGTTTTAAAAACCTTGTCGTAATCGTATCATATCGTTTAAAAACATCATGCACTTCCAAAGAGATAGAATCACCATCGCTAGAGGAAACGTTTCAGTCCTGGCACAGAAAGAATACATGTGTTTGTAGATTGATCCAATGAAGAGGTCTTATCTGGATAACTGAGATGGCCTGTCACAGATGTTTTGAAGTGGGTATCCTTCTTCTACCTGTGCGCTATTTGTAGAAATGCGCAAACCATCTCCTCCATCACAGACAACATAACAACATGGATTGTACTGTCTAATTCTGCTGTGTGTAGTTGTGTCAAACTACAAAGGAGTTCGCAGAATTTTGGCAGATACGAGGTACATAGGATCATCACGTGTACTAATTCCTTAGAGTTAATCTTATTTGACATCTTGAAAATTCTTGCTCACTGGCCTTCACAATATTCGAGATGTCATTTCTAATAGCACTACAAAAATGTGCACCACCACTGGATTTAGTTATCGGTGAGCTTCGGATGACTAGAAGCGCTGAACTTGGATTTATTGCTTGTACTGATTTGAATGACAGGTCGTGTTAAGTAGCCTATCTTTTCTGCGCTAATTTGTGTATGAAGATAGGTAAGGGCCCTGGGAAAAAGAGCAGACGCACACATGCCTATAGGTATTTTGGCTGAGTGCTTCAAATAAGACGTCTGACGTTCAAGCTGTTGCAGAAAGAGAGCATCAATCTTAGGTAGACACGACTTGTCATTTGATGTTACTGGAAATATGCTTTTCTTGGACAAAAACAGTATTCTAAACAAGAGGTGATTAAGTAATTAAATATTGTAAGGTAATTCAATTGATTCATACAGTAATGGCAGAAATGCCTCGTGCTAATGACGTACATTGCACAGAAAACCTTGGAAAATCTTATGATTTTGTCGAGAACACATAGCGGTTGCCAAAATATCAGAGGGAACATATTCATGTGGTTCCGATGACCGGTATCAAACGATCGCGAACACCAGTGGGAACATTATAGATTAGGTGATACCACGCTATGATGTGTCACGTTTTGTTTGCTTCCTGCGATAACAGGTTGCTGCTATCAGCACCGACAATTGGACTATCCCTTAGAATGCAATGGCGATTGTAAAGAGTTTTACCCCTCTTCACATCAAAGTACCCATTGAGTCAAAGTCTTTCAGTACTGCCACTTTGGCTGGTCTTTTCACCTCGTCAATCAAAATTTCATGTATGGCAGCTTCTGAACCTAGATCACAGTCGCATTGTGAACGGTCTTCATTCATGGCGAGCGCATCAGTGCACAGAGCTGATCTTGTCTTTGGATAAGAGGCGGCAAAAGCCCCAGGCAGCACATTAATTCTGTAACTGAGAGTCGCAAGTTGAGCCAACCGGAGGAGGTTGAAGCATCTACCTCCAAACTCTTCAACCTCTGGTGCCAAATCTAAAGTCATCATTTCCTGAGATGGTCCCAGACGATCGATTAAGAGCACCGGAGACTTGTCAAAATGGCGAAGATATTCAAGATGGTACTCGCTTCGATCCAATAATGAGATGAGACTAACTTCTATACGATCATGAATCTTCGCAATCGCGTCAACTGAAGAATCAGTCTGGCCGTTGAACCCGCCAGGCGTCCCGTATGCTTCAGAAACCGACAGATCCCACCAAAGGTTTTCTATCTGTTCTTCTACAGATTTGTCGGCATATGATGCGTCAGCCAATCGCCTCCTTTTATTTTGCGATTGGTCATCCATCTCTCCCTCTCCCTCGTCCGCCCCTTCCGCATCATCTAACAACCCTTCTCCGCTTCCCAGTGTCTCCTGTTGCCCGAATATGGTTTCTGGCCGCGAAATGTTTTCAGAACACTTCAAACAGTCATAGGCTGAAAGATGTGACGACATCGACTGCTTTCCTTTTATAGTCGGTAACAGCTCAGAGCCGATACTGGAGAACATTTGACGACCCTCTGGCAAATTATTCTTTAGAATCCGCGTATCATCTCGCTTTGAAGCGAACTGAGGGATGACAAAAACATGGCCTCTCAAGTCGGCATATACCTTTGCCTCCCGCATGGCATACAACGATGCCTCTTGCGACAGCACTAAACCTCTTTCAAGTTCCAAACCTGTGACGATCCATCGTGTTGGAGCAGCATTTGCTGCCATGTTCATCAACGCTTTGCGACTAACAGCGGGTTCGTTGGAGTCGACAATGGCTACGAGAGAATTTTGCAAGTGCGCTGCACTGGAGTCAGCAGGATCTGAGGCAAACGTATCTTTGATCAATTGCACTGTTGTCGAGAGCAAGTTTTTGTCTTGGACTGATGAGTCAATGTAGATCAACAACACACTCGGTTGCTTCCCACCCCAAATGAATATATTAGAATCAGCGACCGCCAGCAAGCTCTTCAGTACTGAGGTCTCTGCCATCTGAGAGGATGATATTTGCAGCGTCAATGCTAAAGTGACGTCGTTATTCGCATCAATCAAACGATCATCCCACCACGAAGCTGAAGAAGTCTCTTTCTTCCCTCTTACTGTCGCTTTAATTTTCGCAGCTGGTGATCTCAGAATATGTACGTACGCAGAGTCTCCTAGATCTGACTCGCTTGATTCCATTCTCGGCCAAGCTGCCGAAATCTCGCAGAGCGTTGCACCCTTTGGGTTGCTTTTGGGTGAAGAGGATAGACAAAATCTACTATTGGAAGGATGAGTAGATGTGGCACCAGTATCAAGGGTGACCCAATCCGATGAAATAGTGTTTGAGGAAGACCACTTTAAATGTTTATGAGATTTCCATCTGGAAGCTGAGCTGTCAGGCGAGAAAAGAGGTAACGCGCCTTCTTTGGTAATAATGAGTCCAGCGAATGCTTTCGAAGAAGTGGACGGCTGCCTGATGTTATGCGAAGGTAACAGCTGCGTTGTGCGATAGGTTCGTTTCCATTCTGAACGAAGACAAAATATCAACAATGAAGTAGCTTTTAATAACATGAGAAAAGTAGTGTCTGTCGTGAATTCTCACCTTGAAAATGAAAAAACGGGAAACTCCGCACCCCCAATGGAAAAACACTCTCCCTTAGAACAAACTTTTGTTTCATCAAAACACCACCTTCCAAAAACACAACTTCATCACTCCCCACGCTTCCCTCTACAGTACACAAATCCATTTGATAGTCCTTCGGCGCCCAATACATACACTTGACCTTGGACGCTTCCTTGTCGCCTTCGTTAAATAGCGTTCGATATGTCTGAACTTGGCTTTTCTCCCCAATATACTCCTGCAGTGGTAAATCTCTTTTCGAGTAGAGTGAATACTTGGAATGGTCTTCGAACCAATTTGGTGATAGCGTGAGGAGTTTTATTCCTGACTCGATGGTGGATGCTGTGTACAATACGGATTTGGCATTATACGACGTAGAAAACGAAGCTATGGCAGAAGGAGCACTCCCCAACGACAAGTACATCCCATGAGCGTAAATGGGACTATGTTCGCTAACATCGGAAAACGCCTTAACGGCATACTTCACCTTGACATCCTTCTTGGTAATAACCGCCTGGGAATAACACCCCTCTGCGCTCTCAAACTTGACCGTACTCGGATGAGCATACCGTAGATCCATCTCGCTCAAGTACTTACATTCCCTCCAAAGTTGATTAATATACGTGGGATCATTTCGGTGGAATGTGAATTGGCCGCGTAAGTACAATTTATCTTGATCGCCAAAACCATATGTGACAATATCATAATCGGTCCATTCGTCGTGATCGATCCATCGGGACATATCGCCAAAGACCACATCTAAATCCGAATATCCCCAGTGCGAATAGTCTTTCAAGTAATCGGCGAATATGTGCCCGAAGGCCGGTTTGTACTCTACCAAGATATAAGGGAGATTGATGATTTGACGTGAAAGCATTGTGGATAGTTTTTCCAACGGCATTTTCATTTGGTTGTTCTTTTGTCGTTGGTCGGTGACGCGGGTGAAGAGTTTGGCCATGTCGCATTCATTCTCTTCGGCGGCGTCACTGCCATTGTTTTGTTGTTGCGAATTCAAATCAATGAGCTTGACGTTGTTCGGCAATGAACTTTGATCAGGCAACAAATTCGGAGGAATAAAGCAATGGAATATCAAATAGTCTACGTCCTGCGCCGATCCTGCGGCACTCATGGCAAACAACTCGAAATACGGCGGGAATGTAGGAGCTCCCGCCGCTGGCGCGAGGTAGGGTATGACAATAGCCAGTCGATTTTTGGGGAGGCTGGCATAGCGACGGCCCATGGCGGCTACATCGGCTGATTTGGATGGATGCACTAGATGTGATACTTCGTGTGGCCCCAACTCTGACGAGGAGTGAGCCGGAGGAAATGACGCGTGCAATGCAGAAAAGAGAAGATAGATGAGTCCAATCCCTAGAAGCGATACTGTTGCGTAAGTTGCTGCGGTAGGTTGTTGTCGTGTCAATTGGAGGAGTATTTTGTCCGCGCATTGTTTGAGTGCAGCAGTGGATTTGTATGGTGGGCGGTGTCCCGTTCTTACTCGGGTTGTTTTTGCGGCGGGTAACATCGTTAAATACATGTGATATGTGTAATCGAACGAGTCAAGGCTTCAATGCTGGTGCATGCAAATCACAAGTGAGATCGTGAAATAATGTATTTAGAATGATATTGTATAACAAACACTGAGAACCAGTGAGAACCGTACTCAGAGACACATCATGAAGATCAAGAACGGGGATCTATTTGGAATATCTCAATACCGTATATCACGGTTTATAAGATCCCCCAAATGTACATGGATACCTTTTGG
>JALLPC010000400.1:0-13611 GCA_036940045.1 Stephanocyclus meneghinianus | reverse complement strand
ACAGGATGAAGTTGTGGTTTGTTTTGTTCTCGGTGATGGAAGAGATCATTAAAAGTTTTTAGCTTGTAAACTAATTCGGTTTGTATTAAAAATACAGAACTGATTATAACTAGGTAATAGATAAAATGTAATATAAAATTAATTCTTGGAATTGGTTGATTGTCTCATCACCCACTGCCATTGAACCCACCACAGAAAAACACTGTTACACAACCAGCTGCAGCAAAACCATGGAACCAGCCACAATCCAAACTAAAATGTTGCTGGTCAGAAAGGACACCAAGCCAGAAGCTGCCAAACCGAAGCCGCCAAAACAGAAGACATCGAACCAGAAGCTGCTGAAGGTTTGTCATGGTTGGCTGGACAAAAAAGTGGGTGGTGAGTGGGCAGGACAGTAGAAAGCCTCTTTCACCACAATGAATTTGTGCTAACAACAGGGGGGTGTAACAAAATGATAGCAGTATGGTAGTATCTATCATTATTTTTTTAACAATTCCGATTATCTATACAAGATATTAAGAGATGCCTATAAATAAGTGAAATACAACTCTCGCTCATGATGTCACAGAAAGTTTGCTAAAAAAAGTAAAAATAACAGGAATAGTGATGTCACTTATTCCTGTTTTGCATTCTCCTATTGAGAGATGCCCTTTTATGCACTGTTTTACTGGCATCTTTACTGGTGATTTTTGTTCTCACTAGTATTGCTTCCACCTGTCATGTAAGCTGTATTTCATTGAGTAATATCATCATGCATTTGTTTGTCATCAGCTTGCTCATCTGTATTTCCTGGTGAATCCGTACAAACATCCTCCTCATGATAAGTAAACTCTTGTACAGAATATCCTGTAACTCCCTTTGGCATGATGACTGTGTCATGAGAGAGGAGGGGAGGAGTTGTGGAAGGGCTATGAGTACAGTGATTGCATCCATACAAAATGAAAACTCAATGTTGTGCTCTGCACCATGGGTGCAATTATTCACTGATACAACATTCTATAACAAATAAGACTTCTTTCTCACCTCTTGAATGTCATAAACTAACATAGGGAGGATTCTGGTTTATTTGTTTTGGGGAGTGTGGCCAAGTGCTCAGGCTAATTAGACACTAGGCTTGCAGAAGAAAATGTTGAGTTGTTTTGTTTGATGGTGTGTAGTAAGGTTGGAACTATCACAGAGATGAGGATTGATTGTGTGCATTTTGTTTTTGTTAAATTTTTATTGTATACTCATGAATGATTTTACTGTGTGCACATCAACGACCTCAATCTAAAAGAACAGGTGGTGTTGGATTTTTCTGTTTTTTGTTTAGCAATATGCTAGGCATTATGATGGGTAATACGTTTGGTGAATAGTGATAGACACATTTTATTTCGTTAGATCCATGGCATCCAACCAACATAAACCTGAACTAAATTCTCATGACTGGTTGCCTCAAGAATCATTCGTTGAACTTGTCCTTCCACCGAAAGGGCTACATGAGAGCCATCATCCGGATCGTCATCTCGAGAAAACCCATCCTGGCGAGTGATCTTCTTGAAGTTGGGATTCTCCAAGTTATATATTCCCTTTAGCCGACCATCAATTTTACGTATAGACTCCACAGCTTTGGCACTGCCACTCTGGGATTTCTGCTGATTCTTGGTACTTTGGAAATTAATGACTGGATCTTTTAGGAACGGCTCGAGAACGGAGAGCAACGTGTCCCTATTTTGTCGGAGGGTCTTCATAGACTCGACTAGAGCACCAGTGTATAAGCCATCTGAGCCAGTTGGACCAAAGGCATCAATCATATTTGGGGTGAGGCGGAAGGGTATGACTTCAGGCCTTGGCAAAAGAAGACCTTTGTCAAAAATGCTACCAATGATGACGAGGTCAGTGTGAAATCAAGAATAGGCACACAACAAAATCTTTGACTATGAAACGCACCAATCAAAATCAACATGCACGCATTCACCACTTCGAGTGTCAATCAAAATATTTTCGGAGTGACGATCGCCGAGTCCAATAATGTGTCCAACGGCAGACCACACAGCAGCCGACAAAGTAAAATTATTTCTTGCTTCAAACCACGCATGAGGATTTGAGAAGTTTTGAATGAACCACCAGTACATGATTGGAAGGTATTGCTGCAGTACAAGCTCGTCAAATTTCTTTGCTGCTAATGTGAGCTGTCCCTTTTTGAAGTATAAATCTTGGCACTTTAAGAATGCATCTCTAAGCTCAAGATTATTATAATTTGTGATCCTGGCACCGCTTCGATGTACTGAATTTGGCGGAACTTGCGGGTTGTAAGTCGCTCCAACTAAACCACGAAATGAATCAGTGTTGGGAACCCACTCTAGTATACCACAATCTTCTGCAAGACAAACAACGGAAAATGTACGAAGATGTAACCGCAAGCGTTGTCTGCGACTATCAGAACCTGATGAACTTTTCCGTCCAACAAAAAGACGATTGATTACATTATTGAGATCTTGTACTCGCGAATCTTTTCGTAGATCGCCCTTGGCCTCTTGCTTAACAAGAAAATGCATCTCGCCCGCATCCTCAACTGCCTTGCTATGATTAGGCAGAGATCCACGCCGAGCCACGGTTGATGGAACAGCAAAAATGCTGAGCTTTTTAGGCTTTGCTTTTGATTGCATTATTTTTACCTCAGGATTGAATGCTCTCATTCGTGGAGCGAATGGGGGAAAGACGTCTTTCACATCAGGACGATTTAGCGCACCTGGTGTAACTGACAGTGCTGCTTGAACCGGAGGAATGAAACTCGTCAATGCAACAGCAAATGTCGGGGGTTTCATCTTCACTGACGAAGCATTGTTCTTGGGGGAAAATTTAGCTAATTGGATGAGAAATTCGAATAGTTTCTTCGATGCATCCAGCATGCCTTGCATTTGCTTTCCACCGTCGCTCTTTAGTAGCGATTTCTTCGCCCCATGGAAGATTTCCTGCAAAGCATATAGGAAACCAAGAATATCATTCAATCAAGTAGTAAGTAACATGGTAAGCAAAAACAATGCTCACGAAAATGATAGATCTTACTTCTCCCGCTTTCTGCTTCTCCTCGGATTTTGAGAAGCGAAGCCAATTGCAGGCCCACATCGCCTCGCACGGGTATTTGGACAGAACAGTAGTCAAAATGTGCATTACGTTTCTTGACGAGTCTTTGTTGTTGTGGAGAATACATGATACTAACTGATAAAATTAATCAAAATTGGTAAGCAAAGAATATCGGACATCACTCCAGGGATTTTCAAACACGAACCTGTCATAGGTAACTTACTTGAGGCAATGCAGTGTAAAACAAATGCTCCGGAATCTTCGGGATAAAGTTTTTGATCAGGTCGTTCACTTCAGATTGATGTTCATGTATGCTTGCTGAGATAAAAAAAAAGAATTACGCGATTATAGTCATAAAGTACCACATGCTGCAAGATCTAGAACCATATACTTACGAGTTCCATCTTCTCCGTCACTTTGTTTGCTTTCGCTTATTGCTGTGAATTCCAACCACATTGCTAGCAAACGGGGAAGAGCCTGGTAGACATGCTTCTGTCCCAGTTGCAATGATATTCCGTAATGATTTATAGAATCAATCAATAATCTCTGACATTGTTCATTGCAACTTATTGCGTTGGCGCGATTCGCGGTAGTGTCAACACCATGCCACGATTGTCCAATACATTTAGCAATGCAAGATTCATAGAGCATATCCAGGTATTTGCCAAAGTGAAAATGGGCTGTTATAACCACTCGTAAGACCCGATAGATATGACCAAACATCATTCAACAATTGTCGAAGTGTCAAACAAGAAAGGTACATACCTCGTTCCCAATCAGGGACCAGCTTCAATACAGTTTGGTAACGACTGCGTATCTCTGATCCACTTTTCAGTCCATCAGATACCATCCATCCAGTTGCCTGCAGTACGAGGCGGCCAATAACGTCAACACCTAGTTCCGAGCTCGAAACAAATGACTGCAGCTCTTCGCCATTTAGATGAAAAATCGAAGACGGGACGTCATCTTCAACGAGATGCAATGCTGTCATAGTTTCTCCTAATGCGTATTTCAGCTTTGCAAACTGCAGTTTCACCCTTCCGATAGATTCTCGCGCAATGCGGGACATACTAGCACAAGAGGGCGCTGCCGAATCCAGGGATGCACAAAATGATACATCAGCATGGGTCAAACACTGTTCAGCTACCTGAAACAGCCCTCCTTTTCTTGCCATTTTGCCGATATCAAGCCACACCATCCCTTCAGCAATAGGATCATTTGACATACGAGATATGGCCAGCCTCGCATTCACAATGATGTTTGATCCAGTTGAATCAGGAGATGTTAGACTCAACCTATGTCTCCACTTATCACATGATCTCTCATGATTCGATGAGTTCCCGAAAAATTCGGAAGAAGCACATTCAACTTCTCGTAATGCATGGAGTTGCATGAGATAGGGGTATGATTGAGAGTAGCTGTCTCTAGCAGCGCTTGATAAAGAGGTCATGACATATTCTCTTGCTTCTTGGAGAGACGATATGAATTTCGAAGATGATCTACAATTCAGTGAGTGCATGACACGAGCAAAACTTAATTGATGGCGGCCACTCGGATCAGAGAAAGATTCCATGTCAACTGCGGAGACTTTTTCCAAGACTGACCAGTTCCCTAGACGCCATGCTGCCTCTGCTGCTGATGGAAGGAACTCATCCGAAATGCCCAACAACTTTTCATGATCACTATTCAATTTTGACGACATTCCATGTGCCTGATTGATCACACTATCTAAGCGACCAAACTTCAACAAGGACCTAAGTAAACCTTTTTGAGCACCCAATCTAGTGCAGTCAACAAATGATGGCTGGACTTCAACGTCTCTGTTCAATCTTGTGTCCAGCAGTTGTTCATATGCTTGACAAGAACCTTCAACATCGCCATATAGTTCTCGTTCAAATGCTTCTTCGGCAAGTCGTCTGGTTAGACCTGATTGACGATGATGGCCATGTTGTGTGATAACAACCATTGTGTCGAAATCATGCAGCTTGCCAAGCAACATTTGTGTAAGATCGAGGTCTATTCCATCAATAAATTGAGATTTCAAGTGCTTCGGTCCTTTACCAATATAATGCGAATCCTCCTTAGGTTGCAAGCCACATTTTCCACGACTTTCAATTTCCAGAAAGCGAAGGGCAAGTGCATTCATACCAACTCTGCTGGCTGCAATAGCACAAGTTGATGATGAAATGCTTTTGAGAAAATGGCTTATTTTGGAAATACTCTCCTCTACAGGCCATGAATCTAATGCACGGTCGATCTGGCGGGACTGCCGCGACCCTCGTTTCGATCTACTTACAGGAGAAGGACACATTTGCTCTATCTCATGTTCCATCCAATGGCGAATAACGTCAAGGACGGTAAACAAAGAATTCACAGTTTTCTCTCTTTCTCTCGAGTCCATAGATGAAGTGAATATGTTGTTGTCAAACGAGAGGGCTGCGAGAAGTTCACTCGTGACAACATCTTTATCGTATTGATCCCCAAAGCATATAGCATCTAATATGATGACCGGCAGTAGGAATTCAGCAACGCCGATGCCAGCTGAAAAGATCATTTAAGGGAAAGATAACCCAAAAGTCGATTAAACTGGAACGCATCTTTCTATTTGAAGTCATTCAATCAAGTTATAATGCGACTATCCTACCTTGAGATCGAATGGCAGATCTGCACGCATAAAAAAGATTCCTCCAAATGCTTTTTTCATTGGAATAGCTTCTTGTAATCATAAATCGAGAGAAGGACGAGAGCCAACGGAAGTAAGAGCTTGCCTTGGTGAAGAAAGGAGGATTTTTCGCTGCAGATATTTCTTGTTGTTGGTAAATGCTTGTCCAAAACGGCTCAACAATGTATCGTACATCAGCCTCTTCTAGCTTTTCTTTTAGCCACGGACTCATTGGTGTGTTGTTGTGCTCAGAGCTCTCTTCATCGACAGTCGCTGAAATTTCGTCCCCATTCGACTTACAATTCGCATCAATTTGCTTCAATAGTTCTTGAATTGCAAACGCTATCTTATGCTGATCGAGAGTTTTTTTTGCTGATCTGAGTCCCCAGACAAGATGCCGAGTTACCAGACGTAATTCATATCGAGTAATGTTGCTCTTCCACGGAGGCTGGGAGAGACGCCAATCATCACTATCATCATTTTCCATCAATTTGGAATTGAATTGCGACGAGGCAATTTCTTTACCCAATCTATTTGCGTCTATTGCACCAATTTCTCCTAAGCAACAAGCAATTGCATTACGAATGTCACGATCCGACTCGTCGACACTCCTAGACAAAAGCCTCATTATCAGCTTGGTAACGAACCCACTGTTGATGCTCTCTTCGTCACCTGAACAAAGGTGGAAAGTGAGAAAAATGTTCACACATTCTTTCATGCTCAAAGATATTATCGACGTACCTTGGACAGAGCCTGCCTCATTATGCACAACTGTCAGAAAATGCATCGACGCAAGACATTCATTTTCGATCATGTTCCGAAAAAGATCTCGATTGGCCTCAAGCAGCCTCGTCATATGTAATATGACAACCTTTCTCACTTGACTGTTCTGGTGCGTTGCAATCAACTCAGATAAAACATTCATTTGCGTGTAGAACTTGGATTGAGGCTGGGAATCAACAGCGGTGGAATTTCCGTGATGACTTGACTGCTGAGATATGAGTCGTATGTCTTCGATGTAGACTCCATTTGTTGCAAGGATATCACGGACTTCTTGCAGCTCTGGGGAAACAGGCAAAAATGGAATCTCACTGAAGTGAGAGCTTACGTTTCGTGCTAGATAAACAAGCAGTTTGACCGCTTCATCACGAGCAATATCACGTTGAGATGGTTCTTTTGTATCGAACAGTGGGAAGAGTATCACTACGATTGACGTCAGATTTTCACCCACGCTTGCTGTACTGTGCGCTGCCAAAATTTTTACGAAGTCGAAGAGCGTCGCGACCGCGATGAATCGTAATTTCTCAAGCCGTTTCATTCCGATGGAAGCTTCAACAGAGCCCATTGCATTGCTGATAGCAAACATAATTTGAGGCATATATTGTAAGGAATCACACGGTGATAAGAAATGGAGCATTGCTTTGAGACATTTGATTGTTTGGAATTTTTCCTGCTCATCTCGTGCGCTCCACCTATGACAAACGATATTTACCAGCAAGTACATGAAGTTTGACCCGATCCAATTTCTAGCTGATGCATCGTCAGCAGCCTCGGCACTCTTTTCGGAGGCCGACATAAGGTAATGCCCCTCCTTGATAAGATATCCCATTTTGATAGCAATGACGACGTCATGCCACTTGAAACCTTTGTAGGCCGATGAGCTGTTGTGAAATTCCTCTCCTCTCTCCTCATCTGGACTATTGGCGCCAAGCTCCCAAACAAGAGACTTCAACACAGTTTGTTCTTTACTCTGCAAAATTTGAGAGAGCGAGATACCTGGAGGACAAAGATCTGCAAAAAACTTAAGAACAGAACGATCAGAATGCAGTAGCAATCTGGGAAGAGCGTATTCTATAACATCGCTTTTCCAACACAGCAGCTTCACGTTTTCTGTTAGAGTTTTGGTAGATACAGACGATCCTCCTATTGTAACTCCTGGAGCTAAGTCACGAGAAAATGTTTCTGGTCGATCTCTTTTCAGTTGTGATCCTACAATGAATTCATTTGTATTTTGCTTCTGAACCCAATTTTCTCCTTTTGTTTGCTTTTTGTGTTCACCTAAGAGATACATTCGGAAGGCAGTACACATTTCAAGACCTTCTATGTCTTCCCTAAAGATCATGGACGTTAGCACGGATGGGTATACGTCATCGATGAATCTAACCACGACGACATTGTTGGGAACATCTAACCCATGCGCGGGAAGGCCTTGTGTTCTGGTGAATGGGAGAAGACATGACTCGATAAAGGCAGCGAGAAGACGATATCTCGACCAAGGGCTTGAATCTTTCACAGAATGGAGAAAGAATTCTCTGAAGATGGCCGCAACAAAATCGCGGCACTTCAGAAGTCTGACGAACTGGTAAGAATGGGCCGGATGTCTTAAATCGCAGAAGATTTCTTTAACTGCATCATAAGCCGCACTGAAGACAGAAACCGAAGAGTCGTTGGAATAAAACAAACAGCGGCGGGTGCTTGTACCACCAATCCATATACGCAACAACCTCAAGATCGATTGTTGAAATATTTCATGGCCTATTGTTGAATCAAGTGATGAAGACCGGCACAATGACCGGAATAAGCACACTGTAGTTTCTAAGTCTTGATTATTCAAATGCTCCTCCCCAGTATCCGAACGGTCTTCTCTGGAAAAAAGTATGAGGATACTGGGCAGCCGAAAGAACTTTATTGCAAGATATTCGATAAGTCGGAAACACCTTCCTACAGAGCTGATTGCCGCCTCTCTTGTTACTAGACCAGCCTCCTTCTCGTCTCCAGAAACAAACATAGCTGAGAATAAATCGCCCTCCTTGTACAGAAGTGCAGGACCAACACTTTTCGCAGCAAGTGTGCTGATCGGGGCTGCTGAGACGAACGGCGCAAGTAATATCCACACAGGTGGAGGTATACGGGCAACAGCAGTAGCATGGCGATTCGCGCTTTGATGGATTCCTTCCACGACTTCGTCAAAATATGAATAGCATTTCTGGTCCAGAAGAAATTCATATGCCCTGTAGGACAGTAACGTCGACCTCGGCACCACGGCAAGAGTTGACTGCAAGTATTTATGGGATGCTAGAAACACATGAGGAGACCCGCGAACAAGTGGTAACACTGTATCATTCAAATCGAGCAAGGCAGTCAAAGATGGAGGCAACCCCATTCGTTTAATCCACACTAAAGAAAAAGTCTCATTCAAACTATACAGACTGAGCAGAACGGAATCCATTCCAAAATGAAACGGGTTCAACGTTTTCCAAAGATATGATGTTGCAGCCACGCTCAGCTCATCGATAAGGTCTTGATTTGATACGACCATCGATGTTGCCGTATACATGTGGTTCAAACGAGCTAAGGAAAGAAAAGCAGATACTTGGACCATTTTTATGTTTGATTGGCAATAGCTTGTCACGAGTTTGAAATCGAACGAATTCATCAATGAAAGAAGATACCTTGAAGATGCGGATTGATGTTGTTTGGTCGAAGCGAGCGAAAAGAACAGGATGGGTAAAGATACTAAGGACGCTGCACAGGCATGAGGCGACCTTGAAGAGTCGGTAAGAATGCGTTGAATAGAAGTCAGTGTAGTATCATGTTGATTTGAGTCGGCTGTAATGGGGAACAAAGCGGCGAGCAGAATGCATCTAGATTTTGAGATCGTTGGAAAATGCGTATGATACTGATCGTTGAGCTTGACTTTGGTACAACGAAGGACAAGTGTGAAAGTTGACAATGGGATTTCATTACTCACCTAAAACTAAGAGGTAGGACATCATCAACAAGAAAAGCTCCGCACTCGCGCGAGATGCGAAGATTGGATGTATCGCGAACAAGTCTGCAAAGGCATATGTCTGACGGCGATATCGAAGTAACTCCTATCACCGAACACAAGCGACAGCACAGTTTTTGGCAATAAGCTTTGCTTTCGGTTTTTGTCCACAAATCCAAAGCTACATCGTCATCCAGCTCGACGGAATCGTTGAAATTGACCAAGGGTAGAGTTGCCATCACACAATATGTTATTGATTCTCTTTCCGAGTAATTTTTCGGTTGATTTGGCGTCGTTTCTACACGATAAGCATGGTGCCCAACACTTGCAATGAGCGAGAGAGATCGAAGGAGTATTCTTGGTTCAATATGGCAAATGCCGCCATTTTTCTCATGAGATGCAAGAACGTTCGAGAAGTTTTGAAGGCAGACAAACAAGTGACCTATCGCATTTTCTATACCATCGTCTGCAGCCGAAGAAGACATGGCTCTCCGTAATGACATCAATATCCGAATAAGCCCGGATACGGAAGACAGTTTGGGCAAGTCTTCAACGGTAATCAATGATACCACCTTCGGGCCGTCCCTCGATGAGTGCATTTCGAGCCTCTTTTCGACAGAACTAATAAGGTCGTCGGCTTTTGTTACTGCCTCCTTAATGAAATGAACAAGCGTGGCGTAAATTGATGCCCCTCGGAATTCAGCACGCAAAGAAACGGAAGGATTATCATCAAGAAGTCTTCTACGTTTTCTCCCTATTTGTACCAATGACCTGGATTGATCATCGACATTCGCATCGCCAATATCACGATCACTGTGAACACTGACATGGGAATGGATTGGGCCATCACGTGTTGTCTCCTCGTTGAAACACATCTTGATTTCGCTAGCTTTGTGGAAGGAAGGTTCCAATAGAAAGCTGATAATAGATATGGTCGGACCAGAAACAGACTCGAACGAATCCGAAGCCAACTCAAACAGATACGGAAAATAACCTTGGGCCAAGCATCTATTCATAAACAGAGTAACAGCTTCACCGTGGCGTAGCAAAAGTACGTGAAGGACACGCAGCACAACTCGAGTGAGGCACTTTTGATGATCTTGTAATCTGCAGTACCGATCAACGATAAAAGGAACACAATCCACAAGATATGGAAAAACATGGACCCAAAAGTCGGTTGAAGAGAGATTGTTCCCTGGGAAAAGAATAGTGAATATCACTAGATTTGATATACTCCAAGAACACATGATGCTTAGCTGCTCCTCGATGTTATCCCTCGTACAATCCAAACGATCCGAATAGAATGAATGATTCCAAACAGCGTGAGATTTCAAAGTTTCTATCGAGAGGAGGGCCAACTCCACAGTACCGCTATTCTGGAATACCCCACCAAGAAATGGTGCCGACAGATCCCCACGTACCCCCCTGGACAGCTTGGAAGAACTCTCAGCAGTAACAATGCATCGCAAGAGGCCAGAAATAACGAATTTAGTCCGAAGTACCAAGGCAGAATGAATCTTGACATCATCTTCCGAGTAAACCCATGTTCCAATTTGATTTTCGGGCAAGTTTCCACGAGAGGAAAGTTGAAGAATCGGCCGTGATGCAGCGAGCAGTGAGTTTAACAATCCAACTTTGTCAATGTATCCTCCAGTATTGGTGGAATATTTCCCCGCATATTGCAAGGCATCGGTGTCTAAAATGTCAAGGGGTGAAAAATGATATAGAATAGTCCATACCCCGAGTTGTAGCGATAAGAGACTTCGGCGAGAAGATAAATGCAGTTTATTTTCCACGACGTCATCACTCGATTCTTCGTTCAAATGACCTATCAGCTGTGTAAACACACTAATGCGTATCTTGCCCATAGAGTTGTCATTGTCGCCCGAATGTTTCCGAGACAACGAAGGGTCAAATAGAACAGATGAATCTTCAACAGTATTCAAATCATTTGCCAAAACAATCAAATCATTGATCGCAGAGATGCGTATTTTCTTCCCCTGCAATAAATTTAACAATGATGCAACAGTGGCACCCATATCTTCCTCTTGATAAAAAGCGTTCACATCCTCCTCGAGCGACGTCCTCCTCTCCGCGATCCTCAGATGCGCATTCGCCTCCCGAACAGGATCCACGATCCAATATCGCATCAATCGCAGGATTCTCGGCAAAATGCCGCGTGCGATCGCGACATCGCTCGCGCTCGCTTCGTCCGCCGTAAAATCGCTCCCGCCGAAAAAAACGTTCGCGGCGTGCGGACAGAACGCATCGCGAGCGATGGCCCTGTATACGGCGCACAAGTGTCGAACGTCGTTTTCGTTCGTGTCGCCCGTCGCTCTGCCGGAAGTTTTGTCGCCGTCGTTCGAGGCGGATCCGACGGAACGGTAGTCGTCGCGCCTCCGATCGGGGACGGCGATGGTCCGTTCGATGAGCGGCAGGACGCGAGAGAGAGATTGTAAGTCCTTCCGACACTTGTTGAGGCGTTCGGCCGATTCTTCGTGGTGTTCTCCGTCGTCTTCGTGGTGTCGTTTGTGTTGGGCGCAGGCTTCGAGCAGTGTTAGTAGGAGATTTGACACGTCCGAGGAGGAGGATTTTCTCTGCTGTTTGTTGGAATGCGACGTTGGCCTGGTTTGCGTTGCGGGGGATTCGGACAAGTTGCCTTCGGATTCGGGAGGTGGATCTTGCGGCATGGACTTGGGGGAAGAGTGGTGATGCGCGGGAGTTTCCATCGCTTTTGACGGCTATTGACTTGCTTCGCGTTGGTGGTGGCCGATTGCAGCATCGCAATCCCTCTCTGTATAGGTATAGATAGAGTCAAAATAATGGGAGGGCCCACCCATTTTTTTCTCGTTACCCATTAAAAATTCATCCAGACAAATCTCTTTGATCAGGCTTGTGATCGCGATGCCTTCCAAAGCCTATCACCGACAGCAATCACCGACGTGTCACCATTCGTCATGTCCAAGGGACGGCTACACGAGACGTCGATATCTGATGCTGCCCTTCATATGTTGCAGCGGGAATCAGGACAAGCTCTCGTCTGCGTTGGCTTTCCATCACGCAATTCACCGTTACGGCCCACGACGCTGTCCATCAAATCTCCAATCTATCAACCTACAGTTACTGGTTTCGGGTAATAAAATCAACAAGAGGGGTCTGTATGCAGTGAATCTCGAAGAAAATGAGGCGCAAGATTTTCACGCAGGAGGAAATCTGTCATTAATCCAGCCACCTCCGAAGAAAGACAAGAAAAACACCTCCAAGAAATCCGCTCCATACTTTTGGAATGATGAAAATGATGAGTGTATTATTGTTGCAGGGGCAGAATCAATCAATCGCAATAAGAAAGACAACGCGGGAAGAAAAAGCCTGAAATTTACGATACGCGGTAAACCGCTCCCGCTCGTCCGGCACAGATCATCCCAAGGTTTCATGTACAACCCATCCGGTGCAGCTCAGGAAATGTTTCGTGATTCTCTTTTACGGATGCTACCCCAGAGACATCACCCAGTCATCATTGATGATGGCACATCCCTCGATACTCCCGTCACTTTCTTTTCGAAAAGTGAATTCCTCGAAATGTCCATTCTATTTCGTTTGAAACGACCCAAGAGTCACTTCGTGGGAAGCAAACCAGGTCCCGGACGAATAAAAAGAGATGCCCCCGAAAAGTTCCATGTCAGTCGCACGGATATTGATAATCTGGCAAAGTTTGTTTTGGACTCATTGAATGGGATACTTTATGAGGATGATCGACAGGTGGTGAGTTTGAAAGCAATGAAGTTGTTGGATTCGGAGGGAATGTGTGGCGGTGCTACAGAGGTGACAATCACTGTCCTTGAGGATGAGAGAGTTCATTCCACATAAATATTAATGCTTAAAACTGTTTACACGAGGGTCCCACCTGTTACTGTTTCATTTTAATTGGTTTGTAACATTTTTGTTACATGAGGCAGCATGACCAATTGGTGTCGTGCAATATCCATTTATACAGGATTGAATGAAACTCATCACTCTTCTTTCTCCTCTTTCTCACTCTCTCCTGATCTTTTAATCCACCAGCCAAAAAGAGTTGGGCTTACAAAATGTCCAATCCAAGATGTAACTGCAACCA
>JALLPC010000399.1:0-13633 GCA_036940045.1 Stephanocyclus meneghinianus | reverse complement strand
GTTTATGTTTATTTAATGATGCGTAGATTTTATGCCTTACTCTACGATGTGCAGGCTCCGGCATCTCGAAGCTGTATGGACGAGACCTTTGGTTGTCAGGAGAGAAAAAAAATCCGTGTATGGAAACATAATGAGCTGTACTCATTCCTCTGTACCCTTTCTCAAGTAATGAGGTAACGCGAATTCAATCACCCGTCAAATATCTCACCACACAACAAGAGTAACGAACGGTAAGGACCATGACCATCCGAGACACGCAGTCTGCCGATTAGCAACACCACTCATCCAGGAATCGATATGGCACGATTGTTTGCGATGGAGATGAAGATTTTATCGGGGTCTTCTCAGTTCGGTCGGGACATGTGTCATTGTCATGTGTAATTTTCTATTGTCTGTGCGATGGGGAGGGATGCAAGGAAGCATTTTAATTCCACGTCGTATGATCAAATTGTAAAGTTGCGGAATCTCGTGGTTTCTGCTAATCGCCTTTTCTGTTCATTCACCCGTGTTCTGATAATTGCCACTTGTCTCCTTGAACTCTACAATTTGACTAAAGCACCGTTGTGATAACATAATAATTCAGCGAACTCTGGAATCATGCAGAACGAGAACGGTGAGAACGTCGATCTTTATATCCCACGCAAGTGCTCATGGACAAATAGGCTCATCCGCGCCAAGGACCATGGATCGGTTCAAATCAATGTTGCCAATGTCGATCCGGTCACTGGCTTGTTCACTGGTGAATCGACCGCGTACGCTCTTGCTGGGTACATTAGGGACAAGAGTGAGGGTGACATGGCATTCACAGCCTTAGTTGATGCTAATGACAGGAAGGCTTTGGAATCGCAAGAGTAATTCCAAGATTACATAACGAGTTAATGAATCGAAAGAAGTTTGTACTTGTATTTGACTACGTAATTATTCTGTAGCTTTCAGCGCTGAGTGTAGTTCACAACAAGACTCAAACTCACTTGGAAGTAAAGTAAGAAAACAAATGAAAATCAATGTTTCCAAAGGTCCAAAACAAAGTTCACAGTAACTATATCACCAAGGAAGTGCCCTCTTTCTTTTGTAACTCAGCCCTGCAGAAGTCCGTTATGGCGGAAACCTCGTCGAGCATGGATGTCGCCCAGTTTTCTTCGAAGTCACCCACATCTTTGATGGCTTTTTCGACCTGGCAGAGGTATTCCAACGCTTTCGAATAATTTTTCAAACGCGTCATGAAGTCTCCCAATGACAAGTACGCTGCTGCTATATTGATGCCATTTCTACATCCAGCTCTTTCACATCTCTTCTCGAGACGTACTGCACTTTCAAATGCATCTATCAAACTAGATGCAGCTTCAGCAGCAGGTGGAAGGAGATGAGCTCTTCTTGTACGCATTGCATACTTGTGTCGTGTTGCTATCGCCATTCCAAGGTGATAGTGGGCACGCGCATCCGTCGGGCTTAATTTAGTTGCACTTTCGAGGTTTTCTACACCACGGCATATTTCCTTCCATCTATCATCAGACTCATCACTCGAGTCACCTTGAAGCAAATGCACACCTAACCAATAACTCATTTCACTGTTCGTCGGATCATTCTCTCTTGCTAGTTCAAGGCACGGAATGAGCTTTTCTCTCGGTAATTGTTTGGCTATGGTCTGGAGCCTCATCGGCCTCTCTATCCTATAAGTGTTGACTGCTTTCGATCTGTCTTGTGGATGCCTGGCTGTAAGGAAGATTACAAGGATGTCGCGTATTCCGCCGGTTGTGGGTGCCTTTGAGAGAAGTACAGAAACGTTAGTTTCACAATCTATTGAAACTCATCTATGATTTTTGCATTGCACGAAATGCAAACTTACACCAGCATGTCTAGCAGTAGTGTGATGAAGGAGGGCGTGCCCAGGACTCACAGGGCGCTGAATGCAGGAGATATTATCGTCGTCAGCCAGCCCTTCGAAGAAAGTCCCACCACCAGTAAAGCCGTTTTCTTTATCATCTTTGTGTGAGTTCAGCGCAATATTCACAGAGTAGATACCGCCATCTTGGTGTAAAGGCTGAGAAGCTCCAGTGAGTCCAGCTTGCTTTGCTTCGTCACCATTGTAGCGCACAAAGATGGAATCGTACACACATAATGGGCCAGCAGGTGTCTCGGCGCCATCCTCGTCGGAGAATGCAGCCCTGATTAATGGATATACTTTGTTTTGTAAGATGTGGTCCATCCTTTCTTTAAGTACAGGGTCATTCGCACAGAGATCATCTAGATGCACCTCGGAATTGCCAACGTATTGCATGGTGTATCTCGATAATTGCTTTCCGTTCGCTTGCGCAAATCGTCTATCAGCAGCCGATACAATTAAGCGTATATCATCATCATTTAACAAAGGCGTTTCTCCGACTGTTTTTACAGCAACTTTCTGTCCCGTCTCCTCGGACGAGATCCATTCGTAGAGCGGGGTTTCTTTTGTTGTCGAAATACACATGTCTTCGGTTGCAAGAGACGACCTAATCGACCCGCACTCCGCCCATTGATCGATGACATTCAACGCATTTTGGAAGTCTCCCATTTTGCATCTAGTCTCTGCTAATGCGTTTAGGCAACTAGTGAGATCTTGGATCCCATTGATGCCCAATTTGACTGCGGCACTTTCAAATAGAGCACTTCTTTCCAATACTGCCGCCAGATGAGCAAGTTGATCTAACGTTTCAGACTCGCTTGGTTCGATCACAACACCCCCTTCTAGTGACAAAGTCTTTTCACACTCCATCTTGGCACCAAGCGCAGTAGCAAGCTGGAAGTACACCCTCGGGTCATTTGGACTCAGAGCAGCAGCCCGTTCAAGATGAAACACCGCTTTATTCACGTCACTCAACCTCTGCTTTGTGTCCACAGTGTAGTCTGGATTGTCGATACGTGAGAGGTAGTCGAAACCAAGCCATAGGTGTGTTTCGTGGTCAACAGTATCAATCAGACCGGCCAGAGTCAAGTATCGCACTTTATCATCACGAATTCTTGCAAAGCTGCGTAGACGGTACGATCTTTCGGCTGGTGGTGCTTCTGGGAATGTCAATGCGACATCGGCGGATGCGTTTCTGTTGCCCTCTTTCGGTGAGTGACGAGTAGTCAATACCAAGCGAAGTGCGTAGTGACGCGTACTCTCGGCAGTTTTCAACAACTGCCGCCTCAACAAGCTGTCCAGTGTTTGTGTTTCGTCATCCAGATCGCGAAGGTTCGACGGTGCGATGATTGCGGCAGTGCGCTCTTCAGATTTGTGAACAACAATTTGACCTGGGTTCAGCGGCCCAACGATTGAGTCTGTGACCTTTCCAGATTCTTCCACTAAAGATTCAAGATAAATGGCGCCTTTGACGCCGTTATCGTAAGGTGACGACATATCTCCTGGGCCTTGAGTTACTTGTTGATCATTTCCAAGATCTATGTGAACAACAAACAGTCCAGCGTCTCTTTCCAATGTCGTCATGGCAACTTTGGCACCTGAATGCCCCCCACCCGCAAAAATAGTGGCCGATGCTACGCAAAGCTGGGGCTTTTGCAGTGAACGAAGCGATTCATTGTCGATTCCATAGTTGTCGACCCCATCGAATTTTCCATCAGCATTATTCTTGAAAGTGAAAGCATCGTCATTCGACCACGCCGATCGAACCAAGGGATAGATACGTTGCAGTAAGGCTTCTCCGAGTTCCGTTTTGAGTTTTGACTCTGCATGTTTCTGGTCAGACGACAAAGAGGATAGAACAGTTTCCAAATTTGCCACCTTCTGACCCAACGTGTCTCCACCGTCGGCGTTGAAGAATGTCTGTGCTGCCGATCGTAATGCATTGACTGTTTCTGCCGACAATACTGGAGTGAGAGGGGACTGATAGAGGCTTTGTTTCGACGAGGTATCTCTTTGGTAAATCTCTTCTTGAGGTACAATCTCTGCAGGAAGATATGGGCACGACTCTATCGATTCTCTGTAATGAGCTTCGTCGATCACTCTGAGAATGGCCGAGTATGACAATTCCTTGTTTCCATCTTCGGCTGCGCGATCAGCGCCGTCCGTGGTGCCAACCAATCCTACGGAACTTGTTGCGCTTATGATAGCCCGATGATGGTGGTTAAATGGAGCAAATGCTGTCGATGAGGAAGTGAATAAGGCGATTGAAAGAAATGCGAAATGTCGCCAGGCATTTAACTTGACTTTAGAGCGGCGGCTGGTCATGACGGTTCGCTTGAAGAGAGTGGGGAGGGGTTCGATAGAGAAAAAGGTGAAACTGTTGTGTTTCGTGGAATTGGTGTGGATGTGGACTTGGTGTGGACGAATGGTGCAATTGGGGTGCCATCTACCGAAACCCGAAGACACTGAGGGACGGATGCGTGTGTGTCTGATGCCGTGTGATGGCTGGACACACCTCAATAATATAGAGATAAAGAGAGGGAAAAGTGTGCTGCCTTTTTCGATTATTTTCTTAAGCCGACAAATTTCATTTGCTGCCAATCTTGGTGTATCTTCGTATCTCTTTTGTTCGCGAATCCTCCTGCCCATCATCATCATCTCGTCCGCATCTGTGGCGACGCGATGGCACAGCACATGCTGCTGCATTATTTCACGTCTATCAGTCACAAGCCATCATTACGGGCTGTGAGTCTCATCACTACGTTTGTTTTGTGCACAAGTTTGATAGTATACACACTAAAAAGATAACATGTCCACAGCGACATGTTTTAAGCATGCCCATTGGTTCGGCACTGTCGCAATCCAGAGATCAAGAGCACGCCCCTCTCTCTCTGGCTTGGCATCTTACAGTGCCAATCTTTCGAACAACAACAAATCGACGCAGCTGCCTTCTGCATGCTCTCGACGATGGCTCTCCTCTGACAGTAGCAATGTACAAGTCACCAAGACTTCTCCCTCAAAGAAAAAGACAAAGGCGCCTCCACCGCCGTTCAAGTACACCCCCCTCTTCGAATCTGCCCATCCAGACACCACCACAGAATATCGCCAAATCCTCCCATCATCGGCGGTAGAAACGGTCTCCCTGCCCGATGGAACCACCATGCTCCGCGTCTCGGGCGAAGCATTGCGCAAGCTCTCCTCCACCGCCTTCGAGGATATCGCCCACCTCTTGCGCCCGGCGCATTTGGCACAACTCCGAAAAATATTGGATGATCCGGAAGCTTCGAGCAACGATCGTTTTGTGGCCATGGAACTGTTAAAAAACGCAAACATTGCCTCTGCGAGGGTTTTGCCCGGGTGTCAAGATACCGGAACTGCAATCGTTATGGGGAAGAGGGGTCATTTGGTCTTGACAGACGGGAACGACGAGGAGTGCTTGACCGGAGGGGCGTACGATGCGTACACTCGCTCCAACTTGCGATACAGTCAGGTGGCGCCGATTTCCATGTTTGAGGAGAAAAACACAGGTACTAATTTACCTGCGCAGGTGGACATTCTAGGGATCAAGGGAGACGAATACCATTTTCTTTTTATTGCGAAAGGGGGTGGTTCGGCCAACAAAACTTTCCTCTATCAACAGACCAAGGCCTTGCTCAACACCGGAAGTCTCGAATCGTTCCTTCGCGAAAAGATTAAGACTATCGGTACAAGTGCTTGCCCTCCTTACCATCTAGCTGTCGTTATTGGCGGCTTAAGTGCAGAACAAAATCTCAAAACGGTCAAGCTGGCATCCACGAAATATTACGATACACTTCCAACGGAGGGTGACGCCAATGCAAGTGGCCGCGCGTTTCGTGATCTGGAATGGGAAGAACACATATTAGAAATGACTCGGAATTTAGGAATCGGAGCGCAGTTTGGAGGAAAGTACTTTTGTCATGATGTACGTGTAGTTCGGCTGCCGAGGCATGGTGCCAGTTGTCCCGTTGGGATAGGAGTTTCTTGCAGTGCAGATAGACAGGTAAAGGGAAAGATTACAAAGGATGGAGTTTTTATTGAGCAATTGGAAACAGACGTGAGCAAATACCTACCGGAAGTCACGGAGAAAGATTTGGCTGGTCCTTCTGATGATGTGGTCAAGATCGACTTGAACTCCATGTCAATGCCAGAGTTGAGGAAAACGCTTTCTCGTCATCCTGTGCGCACGCGTCTCAGTCTGACGGGTACAATTGTCGTAGCTCGAGATATCGCCCATGCCAAAATGCTTCACAAAATAGAAACCGGAGAGGGATTACCAGAGTATGCCAAGAATAACATCATATATTACGCTGGACCTGCCAAAACACCTGAAGGTTATGCCTCTGGCTCATTTGGTCCAACCACTGCCGGAAGAATGGATGCATACGTTGATAAATTTATGGAGCACGGAGGATCATTTGTTACTCTTGCGAAAGGCAATCGATCGCGCCAGGTAACTAATGCATGCAAGAAGTATGGTGGGTTCTACTTGGGTAGCATCGGAGGGCCTGCAGCAATATTGGCAAAGAATTGCATCAAAAATGTTGAGGTGCTGGACAATGAAGAAGATGGGATGGAAGCTGTTTGGAAGATTGACGTGGAAGATTTTCCAGCATTTATTGTTGTTGATGACAAGGGAGATGACTTTTTCAAGGAATGGCTCGGATAAGTCGATAACGCAATCATATTACGCCTTAGTTTCTTTGGGATATAATAATTTTCAACAAAATTGCGTCCAGTCTTGATTATTTACCATGTCATCTTCACATTACAGTGCATCCGTTGTTCCACGTACGAACATCAAAATGTTGTTGATCTGCAGGCAACATCTGCACTTCAACACCACCAGCCCCACCGAAAATTAACATTTCTCTCTCCATATCTACAAGACATTTGTACTTTCTCAATTGGTCCAGCCCAATGATCACTAAGGGGTCACTGACATCGAGCACAATAAAGTCCATCAAAAATTCGACGTGTCCCACACCGAAAGCACACACAACATTTGATATCCTTCCGCAAATTCTTGCACGACCGACACCTGCGGCGACTCCCATTGTTCTACGATCTAAACGATTGAAGAGGCCAAGCTGCTTCACTAATGGCATTGAAAGAACTGATGATTGAGCCCCAGTATCTACCAACATTTCCACTGTTATGTTTTGCATTGTGCATGGTATTAGACACATGTGTGCTGCAACAGGAGGATAATTGTAATGTGAAGGTTGCAAAAGTGATGAACTCGAAGAAGGAACATGTCTTTCGGTGCTCGGCAACGTTGTACCCTGTACTACAGTTGTCGACCGAAATGCCCGACTGCCCTTGTGACAGCAACTCCCACATGAGTCAAAGTTGCATTGCACGCAGCTCCAAACGGAGTCTCCCTCTCCGAGAAGTTTTCTACATCCATTGCATGTGACTCGTTGGGCTGCCGATGCCTGATATAGTTGCAAGCCATGATGGCCGGGGCAATCCGCCAGGATATTGGGTTGAGGAGAAGTTGGCGAAGATGTCGCGGTGAATAAATGATACTCACTCTCAGCGATTGCTCTTGCAATGGCTTCGTCGTTGTCTGTTTGGTCCATGAGTCTGAGGTTTACTTTTGTGTGTTTGGGCAAAAACGAGTAATATGTTGGCCAGCCGCCGCGGCACCATGACAATACAAGGACATACAATACAGAGAGAACGAAGGCGATCAGTCCAGACGGGTGCACGACCAACAGTAAGAATGAGCTCCAACTATGTCGGAGTTGCGGGAAATGAGCGAAGTCAAAATGATAAGCGTCAAAATCTTTTTTGCAAACAAGAAACGTTCAGTACAATATCAAAATACACGTGTTAATCAATGCCATACAACTCATTCAACTTCACCACTGACAACAAAAATCAAACCCCCAAATGAATACAAAAACTCAATCAATGTCTGTCAGCCGCCATCCGAATCACCATCAGCATAACCATACACCTCTTCCTCTGCTTCTGCAACTCTCTCCAACAGATCCTCTACACTATACACCCACAAGCCGGATTGTTACACTACCTCTGGAACTGCTTATAGCCATTGAACCTCTACATTCCTTTTATTGCCAGGTTGATAATCTGCCAATCACCAAGGATCCAACTTTCAAGTGAATTGTGTTCTTGGTGGACCGAATGACCTGACTGTTCAGAGCCTGAACCCTGACATACCTGGGATCACAATTGTCTCCCATTTGCCTCTCTGAGTATGATTCTTCATAGAACCACTTTGGCACAGCAACTCCAATGGTGAACTGCATCTCTCCCCTTAAGACCTTGGCCTGCTTGATGTATTTCTGAGGGAGATTAACAGTGAAGAAGTCTCTGTAAAGGATGTCATTGCTACCCTCTATTACACTGTAAAACTGGTAAGGAGAGATCCAGTTGACAGAGTAAAACTCAATCCTATTAGAAGCAGACTTCTTCACGTACAAGGCAGCAAAGTACTCTGCTACATTGTTCACAGATTTTTTGTAGTTTTTTTTGGCAGAAGATGGTATTTTGGAGGTAGGCATGGTGGCTTCTTCTTCTTCTTCTCCTTTTTCAAGGTCTTGGATTTTGGAATCATCAATGCTGGTGGTGTCTTGTGAACCAAGAGAGAAATCTTCCCCCTCAGATTCTTGGTTGGAACTGTCTTTGTCATCTGCCAAATATGAGAAGTTGAGGAGTAACAAGTAGGTGTAGATAAAAACAATCAACAAATCAGTTCATCTTACCTTCTTGTTCAATCTGGGATTGAGCAGTCGTGTGTATCTTCTCAAGCTTGAGACAAACCAGATTGGCAAAATTTTTGTGTACCTTTTGAGGCCACTCTTCAGCATGAAGTTTCTTGATGGCTGCAAGGCTGCAATCTTCAGGATCAACTCAACCTTGCTTCGCAAGGTTTAGTAGCTTGGCATCATCAACTGGCCTGTGGAAGGTACTCTTGTTTTGTAGTTCATATTGATGAGGTGGCATTGTAAGAATTATGCCAGCCAGTTTTGAGATCAGTCAGGTGAGGCAAAGTCAATCAAGTAAGCATGGTTTTTGAGGTGGATGTTGGTGATTTTGTGATGGGCTTGCATCATGTAACACTTAAAATTATTTGATGCCTGTGACTGAGATTTTGCATGACTGATTTTTCAGCAAGAAAGAAATTCAGTGGTTAAAGGAGTCATAACCCAAACATGTGCTCTAAAGTATACGTCTATACATTACGTACCTGTGAAAGACATGGGATTTCAAAACTAAGTTGAAGCCAAATGGTGTCATCCAAATACAAGACCATTTTTGGAGACTTGAACTAAAAAGATGCAGTCATTGAAACCAGCTCAGTCTTGAATTTTATTGTAGAAAGTATATGAACTCCTATATGGATAAGGGTAGTCATAAAATATGGATCTGTTTCAAAAGCATGTTGTTTCCTTTTTTGGCAAGAAGGCATAATGTCAAAAATTCAACCTGTCTTATATGTCTATGCTTTCATGCTATGTTAAGATTTTGATTAAATTCATCAAGACCGGTATGGATGTTCATTGTGAGGTATTTTTCACTTATCATTCAGTTTTCACATTGCACAGTGTCACTTTACTTTATCATGCATGAGCACCTTTTGGTGATGCAGGCATCACACTCATCAATCTGCACAAAAAAATTAGCACTCTTATCACAATGAGATACATAACAAATATAATTGGTTGTCTCATCCCATCTACTGACTGATCAAGATGTCTCCTGGTATGAACTTACTTGGGGCCAAGTTTTAAGCAGGACCTCATTCCTGAGGATTGATCCTCCCTCCTATGACAACAACTCTGAGTGGGGCCCATCACAGCACAGTGATGGCTCTTCTTCTAAGTGAGCATGAGAGAGCCCTCCATCTCTGGCTGATTTCTATGTAAATAAACATGAAATCCACAACTGATTTTACCAATCTATTGGCGCCAATAAGTTGGAAGACAGTAGGTTTCAATTCAAGTTTGGTTGTGGTGTGGAGGATGCAGTTGAGGTGTGGAATTGCATTGCTCATTTTGCAGTCCTCCCTGATCAAGGGCAGCTTCTTTATTTTCTTTGGGCACTCTACTTTATTCATAGTTACCTAACTGAAAAACTAGTATGTGCAGCTGCAGGTGGGCACATATAAACAATGGACCCCATGACACATCAAAAATATATTTGACTATTCATCAAGACCATTGATTCCCAACTTGAAGCCTTATGCTGGGAGTGATGCATTAGCGTTTTCATTGTTGTTTGGTTCTATTCTTGCTTAGAACCATTCAGATTTTATTAGAGAACAGGTACAAATATGACCAGTACAATGACTGCATACTCAGCATTGATGGGACAGATTTTCAGCCCCTGAGCAGGAATGATTCCTTCAAATTCAAGAAGTAAAGTGTCAGGTATGAGGTCACCCTGTCAATCTTAGTTGGCAAGATTTGTTAGATCAGTGAGCACCATCAAGCAGGAGTCTACCATGACCTGGAATATCTCTTGCATCACATTTAGATCCATTTGAGTAGGTAGAGGCAGATGATGGATATCTTGGTGAGGCTCCTCTTTGAGTGAAATGCCCTGCTTGCATCACAGTCGATGTGGATAACATGAAATGATGGAGAGAGTCTGCTCACATCAGGAAAAAAACCAATAAACAGTTCAAGTAGTGGCAAATATCAAGACAAGTGTATTGCCATGGTGTCAGAGTGCATTGGGATAAGTTTGCTATCATTGCTGTTATTATACAGCATGGCATTCAAAACCGCTCACTCAATGCATTCATGCACACTTACTTGCATTTGAGAGATATTCAATCTATTCACGCTCAATCTATGTGAGGTCAAAAATAATTTCTTAATCAAAGCATGCGGAAATTTTCCCAATTTCTTTCACTAGCTTCAATGTGGCATAAACTCTATTAGTTCAATGATAACTTCCAAGTGGCATAAACAATATTAATTCTTCTCAAAATAATGTTTATACTGTATTTAGTATCTGTAACATACCAGTTTCAACAATCAATTTTCAACCAGCCATTATCAATTGATGATTTCTTATTCTCTTGAAGTTGCAAACAATGGAGAGCCATTTTCCATGAAAAAATGAACCATGACAGATATCATCTCTACACACATTTCTTGCATATTCATTTTGTTTTCTAAACTTGTACCATAGTGATAGCATGAAGTCAACACTCTGAAGACTTTTGGCCTTGCATTGATGGTCTCTTGCCTTCTCTTTACTCACACCATGAACTTCTTGAAATTGAATGCTCTGGTCATGACACAACAATCTTGTCTGGTTCACCAGCATAGTCTGAGTCACCAAGGCTTTTCTCCCTTTTGGAAGATGAAAGATCAATGCTGCTACATCCCTGTCACAAGCTTTTAATTCAGCTGGTTTACCTCAAAATATTGTAATGTCATGCATTTCTAAAGGCAAGATCCAAAATTATATGCCCAGAAAGGTAATTATGACTGGGAGTGAACCTAAATTTTATTTCACCAGCTGGGAAAGGACGTCTTATCCATCAACATTTAACATGATTGATGGCACAACCAATTTCATAGTATTCTTCTTCTGTGAATACCACTTGGCACTGAGATTGAGCTGGAATTCCACTTTCTCACAATTCATGCCATGAATACTAATAAGGTAAATCTTATTTTCTTGAATGCAGTCAAAATTAACTTTTGATACCAGAGACATTGAATCTTTGTAGTTGCTGCTTTTACAGTTCTTGAAATGACTAGTTCTCTGTACCCACTGTCCTCCCATGACCTCCCAAGACTTATAAAGCTGAACTGAATTCATTGCCATGAACACATCTTTTATGTTCAGAGTGTGATATTTGTCTTTCATGTCAGAGAACATTGCACATACTGCATTCGGCTGGATCCCGTATGAAGCTTTGAATAAAAAATGGTGCATAAGACACATCAAATGTGCTGAATTTCTGCACTGTGCTCATGACAAAATACAATATGAGAGAGGAAAACATGAATAAACTATCAAAGATAGTACCATATTTCTATTCTATTTGTTATGCCCCCACCCATTCTTGCCAAATTTGCTCTTTGATTTGGGCAAGATGTCATGACATCAATACACAAATTGAATTCAAACATGAAATGCCATGTGTGGTGTAATGAGGACTAGCCACGACTTTTGAATGAAGTGAAATTAGGCGGAGCCCAGCATATGGGTCGATTGGTCTTGCAATGCAAAGTCTATCCCCTATAAGTAGAAAAAAGAGGCTTAATGACTCTAACACAATAATGTTCAGAAAATTCGTAAGATTTTGTAAAGTGTGTCTATTGCCAGGGTATGCCTTGCACACCGTATTTTACTGTGGATGATTTATGCATATATTTTTTCAATGTGATCAATTATATTATGAATTCGTTTGTAGAATGATTGCTGATGTCACAAAAGCTAAAAAACATACAATATTGCCAAAAGTTATGTAGCAATACTACAAAAAAGAAATTATTTTAGAGTTCATTACAGGCATTTGACTTCATTTTATGTTTTCACTGGTAGCAGTCAGAGTTTAAGAGGGTGCTCATATGCTAATATGTATCTTTGAAGACAATATGAAACTAAACTAAATAAATAATCTATTTTTTTCTTTTATGATAACATAGGATTCCCATGTATACTGTCACCACATAAGAGTTTTTTGTACCAAAAATGGGCCTTCCTCTCTCATCATCACCCTGATCTGACGACCAATCCAAAAAGTACATGAACCTTTATTGATTAGTATGTGCAATGCTGTAAATCAAACAAAGTGGTTGTGCAAATGGGAAACCTTGCTACCATTACACTGTGACCTAAGCCAGTTGGAAATAAAAAAGTTTCTGGTAGGAAAAGAAATAGCAGGAGGTAAGAATCTCTTGTTGGCGATTAATCAATAGAAATTATGAGCTTAAAATCTACTCAAAAATGATGATTGATGATCATCAATTATCATGAGTTTATCATGTAATTTACATGATAATTGTGCTCTTGTAGTATGTTTCTACAGGGGTTGTACGTAGCACTTCTGAGCTGGCGTAATTCCCATGTAGGATCTACATGATCCTTGGTATATGATGTTGGATCATGATGTGGCCAGATCAGATCTCTTAAGATCTCTTTCAGTTGAATGATTGAATTTTTCGATCAATCTGGCTGTCATCCGTCGTTTGCAATTTACGCAATCGTGTTCGCGATTTACACAATTGTGTTATATTGCCGATCACAATTTAGGCAATTGTGTTATTTTGCCGATCATGATTTGCACAATTGTGTTATTTTGCCAATCATAATTTACGTGATTGGGTTATTTTAGTAGGTCCAGGGTTCGAACCCTGGGCCAAACACTACAATTTTTATTGGTCCTGAGTTCAATTCCCAGGCCAGATTGTCTGTTTCAGGCCAATGTGATTCATGGCCTATGTCACTCACCCTGGGGAATTAGGGTGATGGAAAACAAAAACTTCATGGGAGGAAAAAAATGCAAGGTGACTATGTTAAGTGTAAGACTTAGGTGGAGAGGGACACTGAGTATAGTTGGGATTTAATTTTCAACATAAGGTGTTACTCTCCAAATGTTTAATCATTCTGATTTTGATCCGCATTGAACCCTAATTGTGCCATTTGTATGAACTGATGTGATAGTCCATGGATCACATTCATAACGGCTTTCTGATTTGCGGAGAATACCGTCTTTCCGTAGCAGTACTTTATCAC
>JALLPC010000398.1:0-13599 GCA_036940045.1 Stephanocyclus meneghinianus | reverse complement strand
ACCGGTGGTTGGCAGTGCTGCAGATGACTTGAGGTGCAGTGCTCTGTTCAAAATGTATTTTCTATCGCCCACATTTCTATCCTTCTTCTCATTTGTTTGACACCTACTCTCATCTGCAAATAGAAAGTAATCTGGATGGTCAATCCTCCTTTCTTGGAGTAATCCAAACCTCTCACTCTCTTCCACCTCAAATTCTTCACTGTCAGTGTACACAGGATTTGCATGAGGTGAGGCAAGGTGTACATCAACCATTTTGTTGTTTATGTACTCATACACTTGCTTTATGTTGGATAATTTTTCCAGACTGCATGGTTTCAAGCAAACTTCTCTCCCTTCTTCACAACAATTTGACTGACATTTTGCTTCTTAAAGCCCCGCCACCAATTTCCACCAACAAGACCTAATGCTCCTGAGTTTGAGGTACATATATTTTGGAGCTAGGTTCAGTCTTGCTAATCATATCATTCATAATTGTTCTTGCTTCCTCACAAGAAAGAGGCTGGTGAATCTTTCCCATCTGGATACAGAATTCAACCGAGGCCAATTCAGCATCATGCAATGGTGGAGAAGTACCCAGGTGAGTAGTAGCCAGACTCCTCTGCTTTATTTGACTCCTTACAGTTTCTGCAAGAATATTTCTACTAACACCAAACTCTNCTGCCTTCTTCTGTTCGATGGCCTGCTCTAAAAAGCCTCTTATCACCATCTTTCTTTTGATCTTTATGCCAAGTGAGTTTGCTGTCATATGCCTCTGTGATGGCATTGATACAATCTTTGTATTTTTGTGTGCCTTCTCACTTCTTCTGACTCACACTTCCCTTAGGTCTTTCTGATTTTTTTACAAAGAAACCATGGTTTCACCATCACTCTCATTGATACATTCATTTGTGTCACTTTCTGTTGATGGAGATAAAATTGATGACACTTTGGGATCACTTGAGGTTGTTTCTAGTTCCTTGATTGGCTGGCTGTTGCATTTGGTTTCTTCTTGGACTCTCATTCAACTTTCTTATATATGGCATCTCTTGTAATTTTAATTCCTATTTATTCTAAGCATTGGAGTTTGGTTGTTTAAGAGTCTTGTGAAGTCCTGCCTTTCTACCCTTCTTCTTTCTCTTGCACTAAATTGCTAACAACCCCCTGCAAGGCTGCTTTGTGCAGTTTCCTTAGAAAGAGATTTCAGGTGCTCATTCTTAGGTGAATCATGTGATGCAGATATTGGGAGGGCATTCATGATTTTACACCTTGCATGTTCTGTATGTTGCACAATAATATTATTGTGCAATGTTTTTGTGTTGCGTACAAATTCACCAAGTTGTGAGCTTGATTTCTTGCTCGAGCAAAAAATTAATTGAAATTATTGACTTGACAGAAGGATTGAACAGTCTAGATTTAGTAATTTTTTTATACTATGTCATGAAGTATAGACAGACTATCTGACACTTTGGATCCAAGCAGCTTTTTGTGATTGCATGTACAGTCATATGTGGGAAAAGTATAACATGTTGTTTGTGGTTCAAAGTCCACCCCATGGTTCAAAGTGAATTCATACTCTTACCATAAAAATGCTCTCATAAAAATGGTTTTGAGAACATCCAAAAATAATTGAGAGCTGGGACCACACAAAAACAACACATTTTTAACACAGGCATTGAGTCTGGTGACATCCTGGTGGCATCAATTACACAATGGACTCTCAAGCTGTCAGAATAAATGTCAATATTTTTGTTGAATATGTCAGGGGTTAAGACAACTCCATAAATTCTTTGGTAATAATCATTATATAAAATTTTATTGCAAACAGTAATATATTAGTTGCTACTACAGAAGAAATTTTTTTTAATTTTTCTGTGATTTGGAACCCATTCAAGTCTTTCATGTAGTTATGTTTCTTTTGACAGCATTAGTTAAAATAGGTATTTTGTAAAAAGTTTAGATCTAGAGAGGTTGTTTTAAAAAAATCATCAGGCTACAAAAGATTTAAAGATTTAATTTTAAAAAGCTACTTCTATCTTAAAAATAACTAAAATAGGGCAGAATATAAATTTGCTTTAATATAAGAACCTTTTTGAATCCTTTATTTTAATGACAAGACTCATTTATAAGTAAGAGTGTAGATATTTTGTGTGCCAAGTTCTCATTACGCAATGGTTCAGAACCCATCTTTTTGTGACATTGTACACATTTTGACGTCCTTTCATGAAAGTTACATTTCAATGGACCACAGTTTTATCAAATATGTATAATAATTCCCATTGTACTCCTGTTCCCAACTTGTGTCCCAGTTGTGTTGTGATCAAATGTATTGATTCCTGGTGAACAAAACATGTTTGAAAATAGTGTCAATAATATATTAATAAAAACAATGCAGTTCTTTTTTGATCACAGGAAATTAAACTGATGTGGACAACAGTATCCTAACTTCTCAGAACTTGTAAAAATTGATGCATCTTCTCCAAATACAATGACCCACAGTCAGTTGCCATCAGAGCATATTCATCCTTTATATCTCTGCACTGTTGCAACATCAATTCCATTTGCATCAAAGAACTTCCTTTTTCACATAGATATTTAACTATGTTTTTTGAGGTCTCACTTAGATTATTGTCTATAATTTGGCATGTTTTTGTGCTCATGTCATAAAATTTGAATGAATGTTGGATCATGGTGTTGTTGATGTCCATTCCAATTTTAATAGCCAAATCTTGCATTACAATACACCTCTGCAGTGCCATGCTTTCACCGACTATTCCTTCACTTTCTAACATAGTTCTTAACTCTGTGCATTTTTGTGCTCATGCCACAAATTTAGATGGATGTTGGATCATAGTGTTGTTGACATGCATGCCAATTTTTATAACCAAATCTGATGAAGGGACAAATTACAATACAACAGGTGAGGAGTCTGCAGTGTTGTGCTTTGTCCAAGATTTCTTCACTTTCTGAAACCATTTCTAACTCGGCTTTTTTTGAGCTCATGCCACAAAAATTGGAAGATTGTTGGATCATAGTGTTGTGTCATACATGCCAAGTTTTGTAGTCAAATCTGTTTGGGGGATGAATCACAATACAATGAGGAGTCAGCAGAACCATGCTTTCACCAATTATTTCTTCACCTTCTTACATGGTTTATACTCGACATGTTTTCATGCTCATGCCTCATAATTCGGATGATGTTGGTTCATAGCATCATTATGCTGCATGCCAATTTTTATAGCTGAATTCTGATGAGGGGACAAATCACAATACAACAGGTGAGGAGTCTTCAGTACCATTGTTTGACACATGATTTTTTCACTTTTAAAACTTAGTTTCTAACTCAGCATGTTTAGTTCATGCCAAAAAAATTGGATGGATGTTGGATCATAATGTTATTGACAAGCTTGCCAAATTTTACAGCCAAATTCTAACAAGGGGACAAATAACAGTATAACAAGTGAGGAGTCTGCAGTACCATGCATTAACCCATCATTTCTCCAGGTTCTAAAATAGGTTCTAACTTGGTGTGTTTTCTCATGCCACAAAGTTTGGATAGATGTTGGCTCATAGCATCATTGTGCTGAATGAAAATTTTTATAGCCCATTTCTGTGAAAGGGAAATTATAACTATTACCATACAAAGGTAGTACTATCTGTTTGCCTGTTTCCCAACAATCACCCCTCTGGCAAACAATTATGTCCTCCCAACTAAATCTAATGCCATTTGACAGCATAACCATAACATCAAATCATAACAACAATAATTATTCTATCCATCCTTGGCACCGTGGTACAAAAATGTCCTCCTTTGAGTGGGACCATGATGAGAAGAACCATAATGCAGCACTGCAATGCAAAAATTGCCACTTTTTTCCAACTGCCTTGCCTTCAGCCATTCTGTCAGAACCTCCTGGTTGGACTCTCATTCCTCAAGCTCCATTTGCACATATCATCCAGCAGCACTCACCAAAACAGTGCACAACATTGCTCAATCTTTTTTCCCTCCTGGCCTCCTCTACAGCCTCCCGGCACTCCCTTAGATCCAGAAAATGCCACAGCTTCATAACAGCACACTGCAGGTATTGTCAATTGTGCTCAGGGTTCA
This sequence comes from Stephanocyclus meneghinianus, assembly GCA_036940045.1. Classification (NCBI taxonomy): domain Eukaryota; phylum Bacillariophyta; class Thalassiosirophyceae; order Thalassiosirales; family Thalassiosiraceae; genus Stephanocyclus; species Stephanocyclus meneghinianus. Next base: position 9,515 of record JALLPC010000398.1, on the reverse strand, counting down.
ACCTGGAAGCCTCTTACCAACATTTCACACACAATTTTTCAACAAGGATCCCCTGATTATGACATCCCTTCTCCCACTAAGAAGGTACCAACCAAAATACCAGTCAAGTCTAATCCATCCAGCATAAGCCAATCAGTGAAATCCATGCCTTCTCATGACAAGAGTCCATAGTCGAAATCACCAAAGGTGTAGGATGATGGAATCTTTTACACATTTCAAAAAACCATCAGGAATGGTAGCCACTACTGCTGTCCATGATGGAAGCCATGCAAAGCTATCCTCAAGTTCTTTGACCATGATCAAGTTTCTGCATCTAGTGAACATAATTCTGGTTATTTGTGAGGATTTGTGTGCATATTTCTGGCAATTTATCTTCTGGTGACGAGTGCACTGACCAAATGTATCAGTGGATAGAGCAATGTGCTACTGACCCTGACCACCTCCATGATGATCCTGATGTTGCATGGCAAGACTGTGTGATGCACTTCACTACAGAAGTTGGGACCAAACTTATGGCTTGGAAAAAACACAAATGCAAAACCTTGTATATCATGTTTGCAAAAGAACTTTTGGAGATAACACCATGTCTAAGGTTGGAACCCATTATGGAGGAACCAACAAGTTGGCTTTTCTGAGGTACAACTCCACTTTTTCTGACGATGATAAAATACAGTGATGATGGGATTTGCTCTACCACAACTCCTTAATCTCCTTCTGCATCCGATGGTAAGTTTGTAAGTATCTATTTTTATCTTATATTCAATATATGCTCCATATCTTAATCATTAATCATGGTCCGTATGTTTGTTGATGAAACATTCAATATTGTGCCCCATCCCTTCCATCAATGTCTTATCATAATCATTTTTGACATGCTACTCTGCTTCTTCATTCCAGTTGCTTGGATTCTCATGATGAACAAGACTTTTGAGTGCAATTGATAGTCTTCAAATGACTTACATCAGCTGTTGATTCCATTGATCCTGCCATTGTTGATGTTGACTGTGAGAGAGCCATCTACACTTAAGTAGCTAACCACTTCACTGAAACTGAGATCTTTGTTTGTTTGTTTCATTTAAGCAGATACTTCACAGAAAAGCAATCAAGCATGGTATCCCCAATGAAGTAGTCAAGTTTTCAATGGGGAAGGGTATTATTGATTTGATAACCATCATCCCAAATGATGACTTCAATCCAAAGCAGGTAATATCATTGCTTCAATAATCTTTGACTATGGTGCCAAGTTAAGTGGCAAGGGTGCTGATGAGTATAAAGAGTCGGAAGAGTGTTGAGGTCTTTTGTGAAGACATTATTTCATTCCATGAGCAATCAAATCTAAATGATTCTATTAGTTCCCTTAGGCACTTATTCTAGTTTTCCTGGACCCTGACTTGGCAAAGCTCTGGTGTGTTGCTCATCCTGTTGACGAGTATGACAAATTGAAAATTCTCCATCATACAAGCAATGGACTTGAAAGCTCCAGTAAGCATTTCAATTGGATTTGCCCCACAAGCCATCTAAATCTTGTTGCTTTTGCAAATTTCCTTTGCCAAGAAGCTGATAGAATTGTTCAGCAGATGGATGATGCTGCCATAGGATCTGAGACCCCATAAGATTACAGTGACCCTGTGTTCCCCAAGATTCCTCCTGAATTAGTCAAGAACAATGATAAACTGAGTGCTATGAGGGCCCAAAGAAAGGACACAACAAGAGAGGTGGAACATGATTGCAAGTTGGTCTTGTGTGTAGTATGTCACTCAATGCTTGTCTTGCAAGGTTATCTATGTGCAGAATATTCAGTCAGTTTAAACAATTATAGAAATTCTGTGAATGATGTGTAGTTAATAGACAGCAATGAACAGCATATTCAGCAAGTGTATACAATGGCTTTTAGAAATGTAATAAATGTATTACTTAACTGAAAAGAAGAATTTATAAAAACAGATAGTACTATCGGGGGTACATCTTGGGTATGGTGGTTCCAAAGGCAACAAGTTTGAAAAATCCTGTTGTCTCAATAGAATTAAAATAGGACTATATTTATAAAAAAGGTAGCATTATTGGGTTTCATTTGGGTTACAGGGGGGTAAAAAACTTGAAAAACCCTGGTTTATCATAAATCTTTTATGTAAGCAGAGTTCACTTCTTCTTGATGCAGATGTACCTCTACCTGATGTAGATCTGTATCAGAAATGATTGGGTGGTACCCCATGCAACTTGAAAACTTTGGACTTGTACCTATCAATCTGTGTTCTCTTTTTAACATCATTTCAAAACTTGAAACTTGTTGAAACTTTTCAATAATTTATTTCAACATGTCAAAACTTATTGAAAGTTCTTGAATGTTGTTAAAACGTGCCAATGGCTGTTGATGATTCTCAAAAGATATCAAAACTATGAAAGTTGAAACACAAGGTATGCCCACACATCACACACCAATGCGCATATGTCTCACACCTCAGACCATTCCTACACTACAAAAGTGGTAGGTGCACCATCCATCTCTGGTGAACACAGCCTTGATCTGCCAGCTTGATTATTGCACTAGATGCAATACCTCATCATGATGTGCCCACAACAGTGTGTGGAGGTTGAAATGAAGGGGAGACAAATAGTATGTAATTGTGCCAAAATCTGTCAAGAATTGTCAAGAATTGTCAAAATGTCAAACTTACACACCAAAAAGCTGGAGTAAAATTCTGTTCAAAATACTGACCCTTGTGAAAAAATGTCAAAGAAATCAAAAACCTAGTAAAATAATTTAAAAATTGAGAAGTGTCAAAGAGTGTCAATTTTTTAATATCTATTGAATTTTGTAGAAACATGTCAAAATCATCAAAATTTTGCTTCAAAAACTCAAAAATGTCAAATATGTTGAAAATTGCCAAAGATTTTCCTGTTCAACTCTTTAAAATTCTGACTTGTCAAATATCCATATTTTTGCAAGTTGCTTATAAAGCTGGACTGAAAGATTGGGAATGTTGTTAGATTTTCTCAAATAGGTGGAAAATTGATGGAAGAAGATGCTTTTCTCATCCAAAAATACTTTTGAATCATGTGTCATATTTTCAAAATAAACAAAATTGATGGTGGCCTGATTTCTAACATTTGGAAAATGACAGTGTATCCTGATTTGTAAGAACCAGGGGATGTTCAAATAGATCCTCTTATGGGTTTTACACTTACAAACCAGACAAACCTAGTCTTGGTAGCATGACCAAAAAAAGAAGAGTACTTTTAATTTTACTACATTTACGTATGAGATAAGGAGTAGGAAGTTGTGCCTCTTCTTGCATTGTATCCTCCAATCACCTTCCTTTCACATCCATGTATCAGTCTACCTCTCCACAATGTGCACTTAATGTGTGTTGACTTTCATTGTCCCCAACGGTTTCTTGGCAAGTATCTGGACTGGCAGATGGCTACACAAATTGGTCTGGTGCTGTCAACACAAAAAGATTTTTTGGTTGTTTTTTATCAAGTAGAAAACACAAATGTTTGAATATGTATTATAGTGATTCATACAGTCAGATGGTTCATATCATCCAGGATATAACATATGCTACTGATGCTAGATGATGCCTTCTTGTGTCAAGATGTTAGATGATGTCAAGTGATGCCAAATAATTCCCCATGATAGTTCATGGTGCCACTTGGTGTCACTTGGCACCATGGCAGCAATCTTTGTCAGCATGGCATCATTTTTGTCATCACATTTGGTGTCATTCACAAACAGTTTCTAAATCAATGTTTAGAATGCAGTAAATAACAACAAAGGCATGATCTGCATCTGTGTCTATGTAGAAAAGTTACATGAGTAGTAGGCAGCTGCAGGTTTAAGTAAAATTAAACATAACAACAACTTCAAATGAGTATTTTCTGAAGCCCTCAGCAGTGGTGCCTTCCATGGACCATTTCTCCATCTCCACCATTTTAAAGTACTTTTACATAAACACCATGCCAAAGTGACACCAAAAAATCATTGCCATTATTTGAAGAAGAAGGGAACAAATGGCATGTGTAAACCTAGCTGTGCATGTAACTCCCATCATGGAATGATTGCCAGCCCTCCAAAGAAGATTCATGAGAAGACTACCAATTCTAATGCCAGTGCGGAGAGGTTTCTCTGGGATCCATCATCTTTGCAAAGCTACCATCCTGCTGAGTAGACATCTGTTTCTGCCACTGCAAATCTTCATTATCAAATTTCCTAGCTGTTGTATCTTCTACTTCATTACATCTAATTTTGACAAATCTATCTACAGAGATGATGCTTCATTGAGATACTGCATCTCCCCAAAGAAGAAATCCTTGATCTTGCATATTTGAAGGGCAACTGAGTCTGAGCATCCCTACTACAGATAGACAAATCCATTCCATACTCATCATCATTGCTGTGTGTTGTTCTCACAGACTGCCATGAAAAAGCTGATGACCAAACTTCCTGAGCATCCAGGATCCATTTTCTCCTTTCATTTAAGATGAAGATGAAGATGAAGATGAAGATGAAGATGAAGATGAAGATGAAGATGACGATGAAGATGAAGATGAAGATGAAGATGAAGATGAAGATGATTCCATCACAAATACTTTTCCATTGGATTCATTAAAAGTTTTTGATTTCATCAATGAACCTTTTTGTTTTTAAGTTTGATAGCAGCAGCTATGATGACTAAAACTATAATGGGCATTTTGAGAAAGAGGCAGCTGCTTCATAAATTTTCTGATTTTAAGAATGTTACACTCCAGGCAATGAGAGGGATTGTTGTGTGCTTGCAAAGGCTGGGAGAATGCAAAATGGAAGTGGGTGGAAATGATGGTAACATGGGTATGAATTATCCTTGTTATGACAATGACAAGCGACTTAAGGTCATTGATGGAAAATGCTTTTCATACTTAGGAAAAGTGCTCTTTGTCTTATTTTCCACCTATTATTGTCATATGGACCTCTAAGGTAGTCAACTTGTTATGAATTATTCCAGTTCTTAAATGTGACAAAGATAACTGTCGATTGTATCATATTGCCATTTTCTCAGCTTGTTGAGTGAAAGTTGGGCTGCAAGGTTGAACTTTGGTTCATTCCAGCTCTTAAATAATTTAACAATACTAAATCACAAATGCTGACCATGTAGTTAGCAGTTCCAAACAAGTCATCAACACAGAAAAAAGTATAGTTATATGAGTCATCAACATAGGTCATTCTGTACAAAACTACCTATTCCATTTGCATGAGTAACCACAAAACTATTATATATATAATTCATTCTATTGTAAATTATAATTAGATTTAGGGTCTGAATTCAACATGAATAGACTTGTTTGTAGATCTTGCAGGAATGAGGTATACCTCCTTGGCAAGGATGGGGACTGGTTTGAATGGTAATGGCATTGGCAAGGCAAATATTGAGTTGACAACAAATTTGTTGGTTTGGGTGAACTGCATCTCATCACATCATGTGCTTTGCTGTCCAGTGCTGGGTGCTGGTACATTGTAATGGGGGAAATCAAGATGAGATGGTCGATGGAATACAGCACTGCCTAGATCTTGCAAAAATACTCATTCGAGGAAATTATTGTGTATAAATTTATGCAATACCCTTGGCTGCTTATTATTTCAAGTGACATGCCTTGGTAGACATAGATCATGCCTACCTAGGCACATCCATGCATTCTACAAATTAATTTCAAAACCATAGTAGTCAAGTGATAACATTGATGCTGGATGTGATGAAAAATGATGCCAGTTTTGATACCAGATGATATAAAATGAAGTCAGTTGATGACTTTTTCATGTCATGATTCTCAGTTATGTTTTGAATTCCAGTCAGAATTCCACAGAATTCCATCTTATGTCAAAATTTTCTGCCAATCAGACCAGAACCACTTTCCAACATTCCACGTTTCATCATGGTAATTAGAATATTTTTTTGAATTTAGATCCTAAATGTGATAGTAATTGAAGGAGTCGATTGGAAGTATCCGGTAACCACATGAGTGGTGGGATTGCATAATTTTTATTTTTGGTGCATCAACACCTCTACAATTCTTCTAGGCAACACAGTACAATGGAATTTACACACCTGTCACCACACCTCTCACCATAAGACCCATCATTGCCATGGCCCTGCAACACTCCTGCCATACTCCTACAGATACACCCCAGCACCATTGCTGCCATCAACGTTGTCAAAAGGTGAGAATCTACTGGTTGCTGTGTATGTAATGGTTCTCTTACAGCGTGTTTACAATTGAAGTGCTGCTCTCACTCACCAAAAATTAGTCCTTTCCCCTCCATCCCACATATACCCTGCAAAGCCACCACTGCCTTTCCCATCTGCAAATACAACAATGAAAGGAGCAATGATAAGTTTTGTTATTTTAAGTTTCATTCCCCCCATGCATCACATGTTCCACCATTTAATTTTCTAAATTGTTTCTTCCTGAATCAGATCATTGTGCATCAGAGTACAGATGTACAACAAGATTCCGGTGGCCTTCTCTGCCCACAAATGAAACAAAGAAGTGGGTGCATTTAAGTCTGCATTGTTTTTGGTTTAATTTCTCCTGCCGCAGAATTTTTTTCATTGGAGTTTTTCATGACACAAATGTAATATGGAATGGCAAGATGATGAGTATTTGTTATTTTCCCTATCATGTCACTCACCATTTCAATTTTTAAATGAAAATGTCACCATAATGGTTTGGGCTATAACTCCCCAGTCCACATCCACAATAAATGGTGACTGCCACCCTGTCCTGACTGAGAATAAAACAAGGAAGGTGGCAATGTTGACTGTTTTTTGTTTTCCATTTTGTCCCCCCCTTCATCACGTTTCTTGCCATGCATAATTTTCTCATAAAAATGATGCTCCAAGATAAGTAAGACCATCACCTTCCAGCACACTAACACTGAAAGTAAATTGAAAATAATGGAAAGGGCAAGTATTTCCAAGTTAATCCCCTTCCATTACATTTCTGACCATTTGGCCCAGATGGTTCAGGTCTTCACTCCCCAGTCCACTGGTTGCTGAAAAACAACCTGCTTGGCGACTTCCTCATTCCCTCCCTTCATGACACAGACAGTTGTTAAGTGTAAATGCAGTGATGAATGTTGATTTATTTAAGGAAGTAAGAATCTCGTGAGCTCACTTCAGCCCTGCTTACACCACTAAAATACTTGCACTCTTGTTGTACCCATCTCTGAGAGTTTTTGTTATGGACTGATGCTATGTTGTCTCACCTGCTGCACTGTTCCTATGTACCACTCCATCTCACAAGCTCCAGATTACTTTCAAACAGAATTTTGCATGTTACTGGCACTGTTGTCATCTTGTTGTCTGATCAGGTTGTGGGTATCATCTTTGCATCTGCCTTCCATGCCTTGCTCTTGGTATCATTGTCAGGGGTTTGTCTGGCACATCATTCCCACAGTTCATGATAAACTACAATCTGTTTGGTAGGCACTTCCTGGTTTGGGTTTGGTGTTCATGTCAGCCCACATCTTAATGGTGAGAACATGCTTGAGGATCACATCACCATTTGCAATCCTGTCAGCAATAGAAATATTTTGCCTTTATGTACTTTGTTCTCCTACCAATTGAAACTTTTCCATTTGACTCCAGAAGGAATGGACTTTTGTGGTCTTGGTTTATCCCTGTAAGAAGTACAAACTCTCTAAGATGTTTGTTATGGCATCCTCCACCCCTACCAACTCAGTCTTCATGGAGCTTTTTACATTCTTTTGTTTAAATGATTAGCTCAGCTCTGCACCTAGCCTTAATGGCATTGCTGTCCCAGTTTTCCATTTGCAATCCCAAAGTACCACATGAGCAGCATCCACATACCATCGCAGGACTTCTTGGTCATTGACTTTTACCCTCAAGTGGAGTTATTTTGTGCCTCTATGATATTGAAGTACACAATGCAGTTCCCTCTAATCAGATTTTCTGATTGTTTTACTCTTGTTATTCAGAAGGAAAGAGCGGTCTGACCTCTACCTACCTAGGCCTACGTCCCAAATTGCAGAGAGAAGCCAACTGGGGGAAAGTTTTTTGCAACAATAAGTAAACTAGCTGCAAAAAATCTTGCAGAGCCTTCTAGGAATACATACTTATATTGCTGATAGTACACTAGCATTGGACTGTGATTGAAGACACCTACCTATCAAGGCCATACACTTTGACTACTGTAAATTATGGTCTATAGACTACACCAAATGTGCTGAGATTCTGTAAAGTGTGGCCTTCAAGCCATAAGTTTGGTAAAATAAAGCATGAAAATAAAAATAAAATTTAAAAAATTAATCATAGATAGTACTGTATTTCTGTCATTTTCATTATGCCCCCTATCACTCCCACCAATTTATTTTAATGTGGCCCCTCTTGGAGCAACAGCAATCACTGTATTTACTACCAATTGATGAGGGTTGTGGATTTGTGAGGACAACATAATGCTTTGGTGTTGTTCTGATGTGGCCGCTGAAAGGTAGTTACCTTGGCGGCAGTCTGCATTGACAGGGATGATTGGGAGCAAAAGTCAGAAACGCTATGAGTTCATCTGGTGACATTTCCAGCAGATGCAACAATCCACCAAATTCAAGAATTTATTATTATAAGTTACATTTTATCTGTGAGTTGTTGAGTTCTTTTTATTAATGTAAAAAATTAGTTTACATTCTTACGACAAATGTCTTATAATTGTCAGCTCCCATCAAGGAGAACAAAAAATCCAAAGTACATCAGATACCATTTCCTGCTGATGCACCAATACACAAAGCCATGTTTGCACCTCGTCAACAGCATTGTGTTGCTGCACACAAAGCAGTGCACATCACACGTGCACCCATTGTTGGTGGCAAGAATTCTGATGATTGGAACAAGCCGTTCAGGTGGTGGGAGAGATGGAAACATCATTTTTGTTTGTAGGAGACAAAAAAACTTTGGTATATCTTGTAAATAACATGTGAGCCCAGCAAAGAAAGCTAGGTGATGTGTGGTGAGTCAAGTGATGACAAGCCACAACTTTTGAACCAACAATAGGACTTATAGAGAGCCTGGCATATGGGGACATTGGTCTTGCAATAGGGAATCTATCCCCGCTGCTTTTGAGGGAGGAGAAAGGATTTAAAGGCTCGAAAAGTGAAATGTTCTGAAAATCAGTGAGATATTGGCTGCCTGCCATAATTCATCTAGCGATTTGGAAGGGCCTTTCTTAATGTTGTGTCGTAATCGAAATCATTCCAAACTCCCTTTTCTTTGCAAAATGGATATTTTGGATAAATTGGGACAAAAAATATGGCGCGATTATATGTCATGTCTCAATCTTTCCTAAAAATCTGGCACACTATAGGATCCAATACTCTGCTCTCATCTGCCCACCACCCTGATCAAAATGAATGGCTATTGAGGGTGCATCTTTGAATATTTGGAATGACTTCGGAGTAGAACCAAAATTTGGACAAAATAAGCCATGTTCGGACAAACCACAATTTAAAAAAAACACCACAGAAATTGAGG
>JALLPC010000397.1:0-13635 GCA_036940045.1 Stephanocyclus meneghinianus | reverse complement strand
ACATTCAACAAATTGTTGGCACACTTCTTTATTACTCACAAGCTGTGGATCCAACTCTTGCTGCTGCTCTCAGTACCATTGCATCGCAGCAATCCAATGGCACCCAAGCCATGTTAGATGCCTGCCACAAACTCCTTGATTACGCGGCTACTCATCCAAATGCCATGATACGCTACTGCACCAGTGACATGATCCTTGCCCTTGACACCAACGGATCCTACCTCTCTGAACCTGGAGCAAAAACCAGAGCAGCAGCATATTTTTATCTCAGCAAACAGCACAATCCAGATTTTCACAACGGCATTGTCCTCATTCTCTCTGCCATCATCAAACACATCATGGCCTCTGCATTCAAAACAGAGCTCACAGCACTGTTCTATGGCTGCAAAGAAGCCATCCCATACATACAACTCTAGAAGAAATGAGCCATCCCCAACCTGGGCCCACCCCCGTCACCACCGACAACTCAACCGCTGTCGACCTTACCATGGACACTATGACACCTAAAGCACCCAAAGCCATGGACATGCGCTTCCACTGGCTAAAAAGTAGACAAGCTCAATGCTTATTTTGCTATATCTGGGCAAAAGGTGCCAAAAACAGGGCCGAGTTTCCCAGTAAACATCACTCTGCCACACATCACATACACATGCACCCCCTATATGTATAGGACAGTGTAGCCCCACAATAATGTCCCATGGACCCTTTTTTTCTGTTCTACATTCACACAAGGTTATTACTGCTATCTTGGGTGTATTCCTAGCACTGGCGAGGGAGTGTTGATCTGTACGTAGCACAGACCGTATTTTCCAGCACTAGATACCGTACATAGGTACCTATCAAGATCAAGAATTCACCAGCCATGAACTCCCATTATCAAGATCATTAGGTAGTTTATAATCTTTCTAACGCCGCGACCATGACATCTGACTTCTTTCTTTAGTCACCGTTTAGCACATACATTTTTAGTATATTGTGTAGGAACATAGCACTTTTGTACTGCAACCAGTTTTTTTCTTATCAATCTCTAACTTCAAGAGACTGCAAAACCCTAGCAACCCGAAGAGCAAGAATGACATATACACCAAAAGAAAGCTAATAAAAATAGCTTTTGCTTGATGTGCATTGGTTGATATCATTAAAAATGGTATCTTTGTCCATTTTTGACGCGTGACCGACAGGCATACTATGCATTTCTAAAGGACCAGTCTTATATACATTATTTCAACACTTAAGTATAACTGTAACTAAGTCCCTTGAGATTTTTCCATAGGAATCACACCCATCCCATATCTTGCAGTGCAGGCCATAAACAAAATGGTAGAGTATGCATTACACAAAATCAAACAGTTGACACTCAATAACAAAAAGTGATGGCTCATTTCATTAAATTAAGAGGAAGGATCAAGTACAGGAAACTCAGGGAGGAAAACTCAAGACACCATTCAATGCAAGGGGCTCTGCTTCCACGATGAGTTTGAAACCAAAGAACACGGAGATAATCAATGTTCTTGAAGTACCGGGTACATTTATGAATACCTTGCAATGTCATTTTCCAAGCATATGATCAAATTCAATTCAATTCTCATGACAATTTACCATAGATTTAGGGCTTTAAAAGAATAGAAGAGTGTGGGGACCAATGGTGGCAATTTGTGGTGTTGTTGAAGATCTATCTTGTAAAGATCTAAAGGTTACTAGAGTTACAATATAAACTGTTAGATAGGGATCTGCTATACAAAAGATTGCACACATCAGTCTTGTATGATAAAAGAGGCATGCTGCTTCAGACAAGATGAGTACAATTACTCATTGGTGAATGATTTGAATATATGTTATGAAATGTGTAAAAGAGGCATGCTACTTCAGACCAGATGCATACAACTACTCATTGGTGCATGATTTGAATACATGTTGTGCAACGTGTATGTGCAAAAGACTATATGAGTGCTCTAGGGTAAATTTGATTTTAAGCTTAGATATGAACAAAGAACAAAAAAGACAGTTATACCAAAAATGAACAAAAGAGAAGAGGAAGAAGAAACATTCTTTACAGATTGAACGGTGGGCAATTTATCAATGATTCATTGTTAACCATTTTGGAGTCTGATTAGTGCAGAAGAATCAAGATTGAGAATAGACAATGTCATGGTGGATATTACTTTGTCCAAGATGTACTGATGATCCAGCCGTTCCATGAAATCTGAAAAGAAATGCAGAAGGTTTGGTTCTCATTCGGTCCACAAAAGATGTGAAGAAACAGTTGAAGGAAGAGATGATATCTTTAGAAAATGAGTATATCAAATGATTTTCTTGTTTGACTTGCATTATATCCATTGTACAATTTTTGACATTGATACATCGAATTTGCAACTCAAATGTAGTGAAGAGGAAAATGACCCAAATAAATTTGAGTTCCATCAGAAAACACTGGAGACAAAAAACATTACCAAACAAACAAGATCCAAGATTTTCTCACTTGGAGCTTGTTAGTTCTGAGTATGTTGGTAGACACACTATGGAATTTTCTACTGCAAATGACTGATTTTGAGAGAACTTTGACTTAATCAAAATGCAGTACAACAGTTGCCAGTGATTCAACATCTTGTTTATAATGAGGTATTGAATCATTGATAGCTTTTTTGAATTTCTGTGTTTTGATTGAGTTAAAACTCCCCAAAGTTCTGTGCAAGGTCTGTGGAGAATCCTTAAAAAAGGTAATGGCATATGCCCCCTGATGTGAATTGTTCTAATACAGTTAACATTATAAAATTCAAGGGAATAAAGAAAATGACATTTTATGATGGTGTCACATTGCTGCATGATAAACTATTATGTTGCCACCATGTGATAGACAATCATCTCACTTTACTGAAAGACTAACATTGAGTTGATTGTGGAGCTTGTGCCTGTATTGCATCTACTCTAGTTAAGGCAGGTATCAACTTGTTCTGAGAAGATCCAGATTTGGCTTGAAGGGAATTCAGAATCAGAATGATGCTTTCTTTGTCTACTTATAGATTCTTGTTTGTTTTAAAGAATCTTCTGCTGATCTGGTAAATAGGCCTTCTTAACAGAAATTGGATTAAGCATCAACTAAGTTGTCCAAGAAGAGAAAGATATCAACCTACTTAGCGCCCCCCCCAAAGAAGATATGATTAAATTTAGAAAACTTTTAAAAATATATGAACTCTCCAAGTTACGTAGACTCAAAGGTTGAATGAGTGTCAGTTTAACACTGAGCACATTTATAAAGTCAGAAAAATAAAAATGCCTTTGTGCATCAAATGCATTTTTGATTATTGTAGTCTTATTTCTGTCAGAGCTGCTCATCTTCTTGAATGTGTTTTCGCATACACCAATCTCATATTGAAAAATGGAATATGAAAGCATTAATGAGACTTTTTGATATATATGTGCATTAACCAATTTCATCTTGATGAAATGATGTGCAAGTGCACGTGCATAGTGTCAACTTTAAGTGGTTGATTGATGGATACCCTCTGTACTAGAGTGAACATTCAATTTGAATGCCTTCGTGAATTTATAAATATCGACTCCATGCAATGACATCTGGCCTTAGAGTACTAACCAATCACTTCTTCATGCTATGAAATACAAGTGCCTTGGGGTGCAATGGAATCTTGCCTTCCTGTGAGCATTAAAAAATGATCTACTACTCGATGACATTATGGTATCCATTTTTTGAGCAAGGAAGTGTGTTCCTGTCAAGAATAGCGAAACAAAAATATCTGATAATCAATTGGACCTGAAATATAAAAGCGCCAACAGATGATGAAGAAAATAAGCAAAACAAACAGAAGTTCTCATCACTCTTTGAAGCTCACGAATGAACATTTTAGCCTAAATGAAACAAATGCCAATTGGCCTCAACCTTAAAGTGGATTCGTGACTGTGTAACAGAGTCCACTTGGTCATGCTGCTCTGAATCTATTATGGAGACTCCATGTTGACAACCACGATGTTGAATGTTACAGGAAAGATTATGACCATCTTCTGATTCTTTCATCACCCCTCAAAACTTGTTCTCCGTTGATTTAAAGAGGCATTCAAGTAGTACCACGAAGATGAAAAAAATTTACACACCACATATGCTTAGCCAAATGGGAAGATCGCCAATAAAAGATGGGAAGGGAGTGAGTTTCGCTATATCTTTTTGCGCCTTTTCTAGAAGTTCAGCGAACAATGGCATCGTGAAAGGCCATAGACACCGATAAATGAAAACCCCTCATTCCATTTCAAACGCAACGTGACCAGCATTCAGTGAACTAGCACACATATACTGCCCCCGCTGAACACGTACGCGGCAACCGGGGTGGTATTAATAATACACGCCGACAATTCATCTCTGTTGTCGATCTTCACGCCATTAATCCGATGTCAATTGAGATAGGTTCGCGGTACTGCCTGCGTTGACATTCGTTGTTTTTGTAAAGTCGTCGACGGCCGAAAACGACGGATGATGGACTCACCCATGTTTCATTTTTTGAGACATCGCTCACTTGGCTCGTGCGATTCCAGCACCTTTTCTTGCCACGATGACGTGATTTCCGGTGTCAAAGTCACTCGAATGTCAAAGGTACTCGAGAATGTGAACACGAGACAACTAATGGCATTGCTACGAGGACAATTCTCGTAAAGAGCCACATCAATAGTCTATCAATGGTTCAAATTGCGACTCTTTCACCGCCGCAGCCAAAGCAAACAAAAATCAGTCTTTATGGTCGCATCCGTCATTGAAAATCACATAGGCTCCACACCACGCCCCCATTGCTTGATCGTGAAGCATCGATTGTTCACATTGTTTTCATAGCTAAGGCAACGCGAACTGCCACGGCGTTGCGGCGACTAGGCCTGAGGCCCGGCGTGAGATCACGCCGACTACTATTGAGTTCGATGTTTCAAATGTTGTCGCAGTGTTGTCCGAAAGGATCCCTCGGAGGCCGTCAGTGTCAGTAGTCATGGCCATACCATACCGTGCGGCTTGAACCACGGCTATGACGGGCCGTGAGAACGCTGCTTATGGTGTGATGTCTGTGTACCATAGTGTGTGGATGAAGAGACCATGAAGAGAGAAGTATTGAACTGCCACATACGCCCCGCCTCAACAGTCTTTCACTATGGTACACAGGTAGCTTTCAACATGAAGGGGGCGAGCTAACAAAGGAGATTCTTTAAATGGAGGGCAATAACATGATTAAAATTTATCATCTTACCAACATCATATATAGCCCCTGCAACTCCCACTTCATTACCACGGTTCACGGCTCCCTCATTATTTACTATTGATACCCCTCTAATAAATAACTATACGAAACCTTGCCTTCTCTTACACATTATATCAGCTATTCTATCAATTGCCTTCCTAAGCCCTACAGGCTTATATAATTATCAGCCACGAAGTTTTCAGTTCTAAATGCTGAGATTACATCATCAAGTTGACCAAAACCCCGGTTGTCCTCATGACAGACCTACAAAACGATGAGCAGACCAAGTAATTATCCCTAAGGTGTAGCTCTACGCACTGCATTTTGCCATTTTACCTAAGCCCGGGCTCAGGGTAAGTCTTTTTGTGTCAGACGCCTCTGTGTCAAGCATCGACCTTCAACAAGCCACGCCACTTCTTTTTCTTCTCTCATAAAACTCCCTTGTCAACCACTACAACGCCTTGTTCGTAGACTTCTCAACAAACGACGAATACGTCTAGTGCACCACGAAACTAACGTCACCGAAATCATCATGTTCAAATCCATCATAGTTGTGGCCTTCGTCGCTGTCCCAACGTTTGCTGCTGGTATGCCCACTTGTTACCCTTCCTGGCAAAGTGGTGGCCCTTATGCCAGCGGCTCTTATGTCTCTGCTATGTGCACAACCGAAACTAGCAATACCACCAGCTCAGGCAGCAGTGGTGTCACCCCCAACATCATCACGGTCACCGCAAAGAACTTCATGTGCATGTACGGATCTCAGCCCTCTCTCTCCCACTGCCCCACCTATGATCCCTGCAATCCTATCGAAGCTGAAGCGACATGGGCTGATCTAGGTGAATGCGCTTTTGTTCTCCCTTCGCCTCCAGTTGCGCCGCCCACCAATAAGCCAACCTATGCCCAGTGGTCAGGAAAGGGATGTCCTAATGCATGGGTCAGTGGCCACTCATATGAGGGAGGTGACCATGCAGAGATCAACAGCGTGGTTTACCAGTGCTCCAACACATTCTATGCATTCTGTGGCCAATACAACTTCAAGCCTGGTGACTCGTTGTACTGGGAGCAGGCATGGACTCTTTTGGGTTCTTGTAGTGGGACAATATCTCCCACCGGATCACCCATCTTTGTCTCTTTACCTGATGTTGGTGGTTGTCCCGACAAATTTGTCAGTGGCTCGATCTATGAAGAGGGTGACAAAGTCGCAGTGGACAGTGTGGTGTACAAATGCCGTTCGTGGCCCAACTCGGCCTTGTGCAGCATGAATGGGTATGAGCCTGATGGAGTAAACTCCGCAGATGCCTGGATCCGTCTGGGCTACTGTGCCGGTGAGTTGATACCAACATCTCTGCACGCATTTAACTCGCTTATAATAACTTGCCACAAACATTCTCTGTTCCCCTGATCAATAGGAACAATTTCACCAACTGGCTCTCCACACTGGGATACCTTGGTAGACCACACTGGTTGCCCAGAAAAATATATTAGGGGCTCAAAGTATGAATCCAATGACATGGTTGCAGTACCAGTGAATGATGTTGAGTCTGTTGTGTACAGGTGCTCTGATGATATCCACCAATCTCGCTACTGCTCCCAACATGAACCTGGCAATGAGTACAATCTTGGGTGGACTCTCATCGCACACTGCAAAGGAACCATGTCACCCACCACTTCCCCCAACTTTAGTAAACTCAGTGAGATTGGAAATGGATGTCCCAAGGAATACAACATTGCCACCATATATGAAGCAGGCGACAAAGTCTCTGTCTCTGTTTCAGTTACCCCTGATCGTGTTGCTGTGTACGAGTGCAAAAGCTGGCCCAATAGTGCATATTGCAATGCCGGTGTGGTCTTCTCTCCTGGTTCAGACAATGCTAACATGGGATGGACTCTCAAGGGATATTGTGATGGAACAGTTGCCCCCACGGCCTCTCCAGTTGTTTATCCTGATCCCAAGTGCAAGTGGTACAATGGCACCAAACCAGTCATCATTTACAAATGGTCCACTGGTAGTCTTGCCTCATACAATGAGGGAACTCGTGTTCGCAAGTTCAACAGGATCTACAAGTGCAAGAGTTATCCCTTTTCGTTGTGGTGCAAGATGGAGGCATATGAACCTGAAGAATCAGTGTACTGGGCAGATGCTTGGGTGGAAGCCGGAACTTGTCTGAACATGACTGCACCAACTACATCACCCAGTTTGTCCCCAACCAAGTCTCCCACAAAGCTTCCAACAAAGCCCCCAACCAAGTCACCAACTAAACCCCCAACAAGGTCTCCCACAAAATCACCCACCAAATCTCCTATGTAATCAGAAACCAAGTCAGCTGTCTCTCATATCACCACACTACATTTCCTAATGTAATGGGCACATTTCTAAAGTAAAAGCATTTACTGCTGGGGCACATGGGAGGAGGGAGTGCAAATGTGTTTTTCATGATTTTTAAGAAATGTCACCCCTATAATACTACACATTACCCAGTTTTGGGATGTGGTAGTAGATTTTATGATTGTTTGAGACTTCGGGTTGTGAGGATTATGAAGTAGTACTAGTATTCAGTACATAAACAAAATATCAATGCATGGTATGTTCATGGCTCAGCCTATTCTTATCAACTAACAAGGAGATTCTAAACTTGTAGAAGGATGTTCCATGTAAAAGGTAGTACCGTTTGTAGACTCCCATGGTCTAGAAATCCCCCTCGTAGTCCTCTAGCCTCTGAGAGAAAAAATCCCATCAATTTCCAATATTCCAGTGAGAGTCTACAGATTGTAACGAAGGGTCTTGGACCCACAGGAGTCTAGAAACAATTGTAACATGAGTGTTACCCTTACATGCTACAGTTTTCTAAAAATTGACAGTGCTTGCAGCAAGATTTTTAACAGCAGGTGTAGTGACAAGATGTTGGAGTAAAAGAGAGCACACATGTCACATAAACAACAAATTCTCTCATCTGTTGATGAGTATTTTTTGTATAAATTGCTGTGTTTATGCCAGCTTTCTTTTGTCAGTTCTTGCTCATGAGAAAGTGTATGTTGATCTTGCAGAGCAGTCAGTCTGAAAAAATGTTGGCATAACTGATTGACTAAAAAAAATATTCTTTTCTGAACACAAAAAGTCCCAGAAGATCAAATATCAAATCCAATGTCTTGAAGAGGTAAAATCTGTTAGCATGGTATAATTACCTATAAAGTCAAACTTGAAAAAGGATCTCAGCGACAAAGAAGAAGGAAAATGAAAATGAAGAAGGAGAATTAGATAAACCCACATCAATTCAATTGTGAGCCACCGATGATCATACATGGGGAGACCCAACACACACAGATCTGTTGAAGGTAATTGTTCACTTCAACGCATTTGACAATAGGGGCTCTCTGTGCACAAGTAGGCCTTGAAATGTGCAAAGTGAGTATGGAGCTTGGATTTTTGATCAACAATTCAAACTCCTTACATGCTCCAGCTGATCCAACTCCTACTTTCATCCACAATGTTCCAATTTCTGGGTATTCATTGAAGAAATTGCCCAGCTTCATCTGGCATCTTTTGAATGTATTGTCCGGTACCATTCTCTTCACCCACCCTGCTGGCTAAATTATCAAATATTCCATTGTTTCTCACTGTACTTTTCAAGCTCAGTAAAATAATTATTTGTTTCAGGAAAACACATTAATACCAGCTGCAATATTATATGGCTTGATTCTGGCCTATTTACCTAGCGCATCTACTCAGTTCATGATTTTTTGGTAGCACAATCACCTTTTCAGTGGGCTTCTTACCAAAATGCTCAACACATCTGCACTTAATTGTGACTGCCAACACATGCTTGCACCAAATCAACAGACACACAATCTACAGAACATGCTAAAATGTTGAAATTTATGATTTGCTGCCTGCTTGCTTGTATCTCATGCCCCTACCAAGCATGTATTCACCATGTGTCAAATGTTGCCTTCTTTAAACAAACACAACCAGCACATTTGGAGGTACAAGCAAAACAACGACCACAAAAGTGCTACCTGAAAATCTTCATGTATTCAATGTTAAGTTTTAAATTACTACAGTAAAAAAGATATATACATGTCAAACACTTTCTGTATTCTTTGTCATGTCATCAACATGGGCTGTGGCAGATGGTAAGAAAACACTGGGATCTCCTGTAGCTCCACCCACAGAGAAAAGCTCATCCATTGGAGGGATGTTCCTTTTACTGTGCTTACAAGTCTTTCTCCTTCTTTCAGAATCCATGTTTACATTGCTCTTTCTTTGCACATGGAGAGTGACATGGTTTGATGGTCATTTGTCATTTGTGGGTCACAGAGCTTTGAGTGTTTGGTGTGGTTTGCTCAGCAAAGTTGCTACGCAAAGGGATACACAGCTACTTAGTTTTTGGAAGACCATAGCAATATTTGCAGATAGTTATTGCAGGCTGAACAACTCTTCACTGTTTTTTGTTTGCATCTACTCTGGCCTCTGGTATTTTTGAATTTCAGCTCTTGATTTCACCTTTTCAGAACACTTCTTTCAGCAAACTACACACCTACATTGGGGTGAGTTACCATTTTCTTTTGGCTTTTTTCACTGCAAGAGTATGATTCAAGTTGCTGCTCATTCTAAATCTAAGCAAGGGTTCATTTGGGTCCATTTATTGCTTCATTGCCATGTAGCCATCAAGCAGACCGTAAACTTTTGTGGCAACCTTATCAGAAATGCCATCATTTGTACTACCTGCAATGGCTTCCTGAGTGGTTGTTGTTCTTCATAGCATTCTTTCAAGACAGAAAATAACCCTGGATAATCATCCCATCACACTAATGCTTTGTGAGAGACTGTAGAAGTATGATAGGAATAAATTCTTTGTCTCCTTCCTTTTAGAGATCTTCGAAAGCAAGATATATGTGTGCAACTGAGAAAGCTGAATATCCAGATAACAAGTGTAATCAAGCAAGCAATCCCAACTCAATGATCCTGCTCCAGTGTTGTGACCATGCCCTGCCATTGCTTGGAAGATAACATTCATGGTAAACATTTCCAATTGAATTGTTCTGTGGACTTATTGAGGGGTCTATTTTTGTACATCAGAATAGAGGTCTGCCATTTACTTTCACAACATTTTCTTTGAAAGTACCAGAGATTGAGCCATAAAGATTAAATCTCATTTTGTTTTGCATAATCATTTGAAAGAGAAACATTTCTCCTAGAGACAGTGCATTGCATGCACCACTCTCTTGGTATGAAAATGAAAGATATTTTGTGGTGAATTGATGTTGTAAGCTCATTTGTTTCATCTGTTGATTCTGCATCCAATGAATGAATACTGTCCATTTGATCATTGCTGCAGGTGCAGAATAAACCAGTAGAACATACTTTATACCAGTGACTGCTGCATGTTGAAATGAATGTGATAGATATGCAGGCTCTGTGATTGATCTCAAAATTCAGCAGTGCCTGCCCTAACAACACCCCACTGAATATTTCCAATAACCACATTTTCCTCGTCATCAACTGTAGCTACAGCCTTATGTGTTTTAGACAGATTGAGTAAGGTGTTTCTGCCCCATTCTCTTTATTTACTTATTCAAATACACCATCTGAAAATCTGGTGCAAGAATAACAACCACATTGAACTAACAAACTGCATTCCCATAACATCTATGGAATGGATAACACACCTTCTGAGTTAATCTCACCTACTTGGGAAACACTTCAATACTGGATCTCATTTTGCACTCTCTGATCTGATGCATCACCAGTCTTAGACTTTCAAGTCTTCACAAACCACTGGGGGCAAACCCTTTGCAGGAAAGCTCTTTGTTTAGCTGATAGTTAGATCATCACTCATTTTAGGCAGTACCTCTTCAGTCAAATTTGATCTGGATTCTTCATAAAACATATCTGTTAGCTTGTCAGATAGTTGAAAAGTTGGAGTGTTGACATTTTTATGTATACCTCCTTCTTCTTAAAGACACGAATCAGAAACTCATTCATGTGGTATGGTTAATGACTCTGTGGCAGGTGTTTAGCTTAGGGACATCTTATCAAATATAAGATTGTCTCTCTGATTGGGACATCATTAACTGAGGATATTACATTCTTAATGTTAATGTGATTACTTGATGGCAGCTTCATCATGTCTTAACATTCTTGGTGTAAAATTTTAAGTTGGGTTGCTGAATAAACTGCAGGCAAAACATTGAGTGACTCATGAAAAGTTCTCGTGAAAAATGGAAACAGGAGATGCAAAAAGCCATGTGTTGTCTACTGCTTTTGAGTCACAATATAAATCTTAAACACAACCCACTGATGAATCACAACTAGAATTATAAATTAGTGTCGGCACATCATAGTGGGGAAGTCTATAGATTGAGTTGTATTGTTTTATGAACCCATGTATTCTGCATAAACCTGAGCGTATTCAGCGCAATACCTATATTTTTCATACCATACCACACACCAATGCTTGAATGGGACAAATCTAAGCATTCTCATGACTTTACATTGAGCACAACTTTTCCATTTACAACTCTTGTTCCATCCAGATCAATAATCTACAAATTATAAGGGAAAGCAAACATTGCCCTTAGTTGTCCCAAGAAATTGACATTCATCTCTTCCACGACCTCAATGCTCTTTTGTTCTCTAGTCCAGTTCAGGATAAGTTGTAATGACTAGTCCAGAACTGGACTAGTCATTATGACTTTTCCGTAAACTCATGGAAGCAAATGTCATACACTATTGCTGACATCACCAATCAATTCCTCATAAAAATAACCCCTAGAGACAAATTATGACACCCTAGGGATCACCATCTTTAAAAGTGCTGACAACTTAGGAAAATCCGTTCACCCCACATAGTGCATCCCATGGTTTTGATTTATTTTATGTATTATACCCTTACAAGTACATTCTACATAAGCAGAGCAAAATCTCAAATGCGGAATAGATAAAATGAATATGTTCAAAATTTAAATTAAAGTGCAAAATCATGGTAGAAACAAGAACGATTAGTCTAGTAGACTAGTCACCAAACCTATTGCCCAGTCAAAAGTGGTATAGTCCTCACATTAAAAAAATGTGTTCTGATTGGTGTTAAAGTAATTCATTCCTTGGCTGGATTTGTTTTCACTATCTGAACATAACCTGAGACACAAAAACTAAATCTCAATTCTTGCTGATGCAAAGGTAAAACAGATTGGATCACCTCTTTCAACATATCCAACTTCATTCCAATAGTCTTTGGCTTTAGAACACATTCATATGCTTCCCAATTGATGCAACTGTATGAATGACTGGCATCATTTTCATGTCTTTTGTTGGAAAAGTTTGCATCCCTTACAGCATCCATTTAGGAGAGAGAGGGTATATTGATTTTAGCTTATTCAAGTCTGCATTTATCACGTCATAAAAAAAGCATGACACTGCCCATTTTTGATACATTCTTCAAAATATTCCACCTTTCAATGATCAGAGGAACATGGTTTAAGTTGGATACCATCCTGAATGACTTTGCCATGAGATTCTGGTTTGTCAGCTTTCATTGTGTCATAAATAGCTCTGTCTTGGTTTTCTTCATTGTTAGAAATTCAAAAGTGCTCTAACAAAACTCAGATATCCTCTACATTTTCATGTTCCACTCAAAATCAAAGAAACCAATGTTTCCCAATGTTAACAGTGGCTGTGTTGGATTGGCGATTCCAGTTTCAACCCTGCTTTCAATCATTGACTGAAAATGAACAAGAATAGATGAGGCAATGTGGCCAAAAATCATTGCACAATATTAATTCTTTGACTCTTATTACTCTCAAGCAACTTAATGTGAGCATTGTGAAGAACATTCTTGCTTTCAATTAAGGACTGCTCCAACAGCCATTTCTCCCCTGAATTGTACTCCAAACTAAAATAAGTGCAATCCAGAATAGGGCTAAGGCTATTATGCTCAGTCACAGTCTCTTTGAAATTTCTGATTCCTTGGAGTCTCAATTAGAAAAAATTGAAAATTCTTACGCTACTCCCATAATTCTCTTCCCATGCTCCAAAATGTGAAGTAAATCCTTCATGGGATTCTTCACACAAGAGTATCATGAGCCCCCTGATTTCAGCTCCAGACTGAATATGGATACACAGCCACCACCATCCTCTTGAAAGCAACAAAAATAAACAGGGGCCATGAACACAAGGTGATCATATACTTCTGATTTTTATGTTGATGATGTTTTGGCTTCTCTTTTCAATTAAATTGTTACACCCCATCTTCACCATAGCCATTGTTGATATTTGAGTCCTCAGATTTGCAAGATGAGAAAAACATGCTTCCCATTATTGTCTTGATGCTTTGGTTTATTTGTATAAATTAAACAGTAATGCAATGACTGCGCCCAACTTGATCTGGAGATACTATCACTTTCATCTTGC